>PVHP010001325.1:14452-83544 GCA_004024765.1 Zapus hudsonius
GGACCGAATGGGGAAATAATTAGAAAATAAGAGTGGAGGTTGGGAGGGGGGAAGGCATGGGGGCATGGGGGCCTGGGGGGGGGGGGGGGGGAGAGATTTCCAGAGGGGAGCAGGGAAGCGGATTGGAGTGCTTGGCTGGAGATAACCAACAGATGCGATTCTGCAGATAAGCGTAGCAACTTAGATAAATCTCGGGCTTTGGAGCTGCGGCCCCTCTCCTCCTCGGTCTGCCTTTTTTCAATTTTATCTCTGAGCCAAGGGAGGGGGAGAGGAGGACGGCCAGGAACTCTGAGGGGAGGAGGGGAAGCCAGGGAGGGGGCCAACTTCATCTTCAGGGACCTTGGCTTTTCTTTTTAATGTGTTTTTCCCAGAAGGTGGGAAATGCCAACACACACCCGGAGACCTAGAAGGCGGCCTATGTTTTTTAAAAAGCGGAGGACAAAAAAATCAAAATATTTGAAAATGTATTTCATGGTAATTATGTCATATTTCATGGGCTGGTGCCACTACTGAAAGAGAGGCTGAATGCCTTAATTTGTATAGAAATTGTAATCATTTGTTCATTTCAAGGTGAAAATTGCATTTTTTAATTTAAATTGTATCCTGCATGATAGTCTATTATCTAGTAAAATTGTCTCCATGTCTGAATGCCTCATATGCAGCTGCAGTGGTTGTTACGGATCCACTTATATTCATAAAAGCAAGTGGACATCTCAGGAAATGGAAGCCCTGTGTGTGTGTGTGTGTGTGTGTGTGTGTGTGTGTGTGTGTGTGTGCACGTGGATGCATGTGGATGTGTGTGCGTGCCTGGGGGGGGGGCTCTTGCTCATCTCCCGCTCCTCCACCCTGCACCCACCTCTGCTGGTGTCTGCATTTCCAGATGTGCTGCACAGATGATAACCAGTGAGGTGCCTGAGGAAGTCCCTCGAGATCTAAGACTAAGCCCTGGGCCGAGACAGGGGCCTGGCAGAGCTCTGCCTCTAACTCTCTGTGTGTCCGTCCGACTTTGATTCCTTCTCTGGGCCTCAGTTTCCATTCTGTGCCCACAATGATAAAGAGCCTGGCTTCAGAGCCCCGGCCCTACAATGTGACTCTTGTATTTGCCACTTGGTAGTTGTGAGATCTGACATTTGCTCTTTAATCTCTTTACACCTCAATTTCACTAACTGAGGGGGGAAGAGATACGAGGGAGGGTGGGGAGGGAGTCATAATGGTTTGTGATCTATAATTATGGAAGCTATCAATAAAAAGTCAAAAAAACCCCTCAGTTTCCTCATCTTTAAAATGGGGTGACAGGGATGGAGAGATGGCTCAGCAGTTAAGTGTGTTTGCAGAGCAAGCATGAGAAGCTGAGGGGGCCTGAGGCTGCCAGAATTTGAACCTCCAGAACCTGTGGCCACATGGGCCTGTAACCCCACTCCTGCAAAGGGAAGCAAAGTCTGGTCTTACAAAAAAACAGCAGCAAACTCTCAGGCTAGAGAGATGGCTCAGCAGTTAAGGTGCTTGCTTGCAAAGCCTAATGGCCTGGGTTCAGTTCCCAAGTCCTCACATAAAGCCAAATACACAAAGTAGCAAATGCATCTGAAGTTCATTTGCAGTGTGGCACAAGACCCTGGTGCACCCATTCTCTCTCTCTCTCTCTTCTTGCAAATAAATAAATAAAAACATCAAGTTCTGGTATCAGTGAGAGACTGGTTCAAATAAGAATGGGTGAATAGTGATGGAGCAGCAAGGCACACAGAGCATTGTGCTCCAGCCACTGCAGGGGAGCCCGTGGGAGGCCACAAGGGCACACACACTGCATATACCACACACACCACATCACAACCATTGCACACGAGCAGGGCTGGAGAGATAGCACAGTTGTTAAGTCGTTTGCCTGCAAAGTCTAATGACCCAGGTTCAATTCCCTAGTGCCCGTATAAGCCAGATGCCACAAAAGGGCACATACATCTGGAGTTTGTTTGTAGTGACAAGAGACCCTGGCATGCCCATTCTCTCCCTCCCTCTCTCCCTCCCTCCCTCTCTCTCTCTCTCTTTCTCTCTCTCTCTCTGTCTTTGCAAATAAAATGTAATATATATGTATATATGTGTATGTAAAATATTAAAAAATATAATGGGGCAATAACAAAAGTCTGTCATATGTATATTTATTTTAGCTTTTTTTTGTTTGTTTGTTTGTTTTGTTTTTGTTTTCGAGGTAGGGTCTCACTCTAGCCCAGGCTGACCTGGAATTCACTATGTAGTCTCAGGGTGGCCTTGAACTCACGGTGATCCTCCTACCTCTGCCTCCCGAGTGCTGGGATTAAAGGCGTGCGCCACCACGCCCGGCAAATTTTTGGTTTAGCTCTTTTTTTTTTTTTTTTTTGTTAGTTGTGTATGTTCATTTTAGGCCCCATTCTCCTGCCACCTCCATACAGCCTGGCTAAGATTAGTTTTTGCATTACTATTACCATGTTAAAATATTTTATTAATTTATTTGTAAGCAGAGAGAGATAAAGAGAAGAGAGACAGACAGAGAATGGGCATGCCAGGGCCTCCAGCCACTGCAAACAAACTCCAGATGCATGAACCACTTTGTGCATCTGGATTGATGTGGGTCCTGGGGAATTGAACTGAGGTCATTAGGCTTTGCAGGCAAGTGCCTTAACCTCTGAGCCATCTCACCAGCCTTATTATTTTTATTTTATTTTATATATAAGGAATTATACTCTTCCATCCCCCGCCACCCTGGGGACCCCTCCCCCATGGTGTCATGGTATCTACTGTGGGGCACGATGGTCTCAGTCCCTGTGGGGTAGTGAAAAATAGCCTAAAAGAAGAATGCATTTCCTGGTGTTGGTGAATGAAATTCAAGTTTAAGTACCAACGAGGAAAGTTGGCACACACAGGCACACTCCTGGGCTGGGAGATGGCTGCTGTCCCTTAGAGTTGGATAATGGCAGCAAGACTGTGTGACCCACAAAACATGCCATAGTCACTTCAAGGCTCCTTATGGGGGAAGATAACCCAAGTGCAGAACCTAGTGCCAGCCCCAGGAAGTCAAGAAGTTCAGGTGTCAGGAAGAAAATCGACCACTCAGGATTATATGGCAGGTGCCACATGTCCAGCGCATAAATGGTCAGAAGGACAGAGTTGTTCCTTGGGGCAAAAGCCCAAGTTGAGGTTTTGTTTCCCCAGAAGAACTTGACCAGTATTTAATTGAAATCTCTCTCACTGTTCTACTATGGACTATGGACCAGGAGGTTCACCCAGCAACTCCACACCTCAGTTTTCATCTGTAAAATGGATCTTTTCTAGCAAAAGTGACCTACACTGTCCCAATGCCATGTATGAATGGCTAGCATGTTCCTGGCATGTGGCACTTGTCATTTCTTCTGGTCCTTTCATTGAGTGGAGGGGCTGTCATGAGTGGGGCAGTGTTCCAACTCCTCTCTGCTCGACTCTGAACCTAACGTCGGTACCCTGGGCTGAGTACCCTGAACTCAATGTACTTGAAGCCTTGTGTGGCAGAAGACATTGTGAATGGGACACAGCCCTCTCCTGCTTTGAGAAATGCCAACATCCTCTGTAACGAGACCAAGGGCCCTGGGGTCAACACAGATGACTCTGACTCCACTCCTCTCAATCCCCTGAGTTCCAGGTAAGGAGATGCTCTGAGACCATCTGAAACTTCTCAGAGTTGCTCACAGCCCTGGGCTAGGCTAGGCTGAGGGTACATCGTAGGCCATGAAAGGTGGGGCATCCCTCGACCAGGTGGGAGAGTTTGGTTCACCAGGGGCAGGGGCAGCTAACGTGATTGCTGTGTAGCAGCAAGCCATTGGCAGATGGTTTTTGGTCATCCTGCAAACATAGTGGAGCTGTACTGATGTTACCCATAGCCGTGGTCCCCTGTGTTCTGGAGTCTCTGCTTAGGACATTTCACAGAGGGACTGCTAAGTGCTGGGCATGCTGCCTTATCCAAGGGAAGCCACTCTCCCAGGCTTCTGACTCCACTGTGACTCTGCAGGCATCTTTGCTGGCTCCTCCTTTGCTTTTGAACTCTAAAGGGCCTGGGCGCTGGCTCTCTTTTCTTCTCTTTTCTGCTTCCCTCACTCCCTGAATGCTCTCAAGCAAACTGAAATGCCAACCAAATTCCCAGAGCTCAGAGCCACCTATCCTCCTCTTCTTCCTCCCTCTCTCCCCTTCTTCTTCTTCCTCCTCCCCCTTCTCCTCTTCTTCCTTCTCCTCTTCCTCCTCCTCAAAGACTTGAAAGTTGTCAGGGGCACCTCCTCCCCTGGCATCTCCGGAGTTCTTGGCTCTATGTACCTGACAGTCTGGTTAGATCTCCTCTAGCTCCTGGTCCCTAACTGGTGCCTCCCCACATCTTACAGGCTCAGTTAAGGGTCCCAGATTTACCCACCTGTCTAGGCAAAGCCCAGGCTTCCCTGTCCACCTGCTCCTTTCCCTGCCCCATTGCAGCCCAGTTCCTGGCTCCCTTTCACCTACGTACAGCCTGAGCCCATCTTCTCCCCATCCCACCTCCTCAACTGAGTCACCATCAATGGTTCCAGAATCCCTCGGTTCCATCCAGTCTGCCCACAGGCTTGTCTCTAAGCAACAATGTCTGTTTTTCTATAGAAAAAGGGTTGCACTCCTAAAGACCCTCGGCGCTTTCACATGGTCTTAGAATGAAATCCAAGCCTCTAGCGTGGGTCCTTGGGCCCTGCCTGTTTCACCCTTCCAACCTCTTCCCGCAAATGGTAGAGTCATTGAGTGTGTGAGAAAGGACCTTGGCTGATAGTTGTGGGGGGGTCGGCTTTAGCCCTGGCTGCTCTGGGACTCTAGATATAAGCTCCTTGTCCTATCTTGACCTTTGCCCTTGAAATCTATTGGATGAACCTCACAGTATCCTGTGATGAAGGTCTTGGCACACCTGTTTTACATATGAACAGACAGTCTTGGCAGGGAAGTCCCAGGCCAGGGACAACCAGTGACAACCCAGACAACCAGGATGGAATAGTGGGGCTTCTGGTGCTGTGACCCGGGCGAGGACTTGTCTTGTGTTTCTATGCTATACATGTTCCCATTACAGACCCCTCCTTTGTCCCCAGATTGAGACCAGGCATATATCTACCTGTGGTGACACATCCCACATGACCCCACATCCTCATTGGATACTGCGGCCCCCACTCTCCAGATCCTCCCCACCCCCATTCCCAAGCCAGCTGTACAGCTGGGCAAGGACATGGTGTGAGACACAGCGTACCAGACTGAAAATGGGCATGTGACCATATCCAGCTGTTTCCCAGAAAGAGCCAGACCAACAGCTGCACTGGTCCAGAGAAAAACTGTGTTCATTTGGTGGGTCTTAGCACAACCTTGGATGACAAGGTCTCAGGCTCACAATCTCTGTGTGGTGGAGCCAACCCCTTCCTGAACCCCTCAAACCCAGGCTCTTGTGGCTGGAGAGATGGCTCAGTGGGTAAAGCACTTGCCACACAAGTATGAAGACCTGAGTGTGCGTCCTCAGCACAGCTGGGTGTGGTGGTGCATGCCTGGAATCCCAGCACTTGGCAGGTGGCAGCAGGGAATCTGTGAGCTCTAGGGTCAGGGTCTCAAAAGATAAGGTGGAGAGTGATTGAAGAATTCATGCAAGGTTGACCTCTGGCTTCCACATGCACATACATACACCTACAAATGTGCACATGTACACTCAAGCAACCCCACATAGTACATGTGCAAAAAAAAACCAACAACAAAAACAAACAGAAAGATTGAAAGTCCAGCATCTTGGGGCTCAGTGGTTAAAGGCACTTGCTTGAAAAGCTTGCCAGCCCGGGTTCAATTCCTCAGTACCCATATAAAGCCAAATGCACAAAGTGGTGCATGTGTCTGGAGTTCGTTTTGCATGTTGAGGCCTGGCACACCCATTCTCTCCTTCCCTCTCACTCTCATAAATAAATCAAAATAAAGAATTTTTTTAAAAACTCCAGCTGCTCTCAACCTTGGTGCTAATATTTTGCCTCAGATAATCCCATCATTCTGCTGTCCTGGGCTTCTTCTCACTTGATGTCAGGAGGAACCCACCTACCCAGTTCTCCCAACCTAAAGTGTCTCTTATGGCCAAGCAGCCCTTCAGGCCCCATTTGCCCTCAGTAGAGATCTTTGGTAGACTTTTTATTGTTGTGACAAATACCTGAGAGAACACCTTCAAAGGGAGACCTTTTATTTTGGCTTACTGATTCTGAGGTTTCAGTCCATGGTTGGCTGGCTCCGTTGCTATGGAGATGGTGAGACAGAACATCGGGAGGCAGGACAAAGCCTGAAAAAAACTAGTCACCTCATGGTAGCCAGGAAATAGACACACACAGGAACAGGGCAGGGACAAGATACACCCTTCAAAGATATGCCCAATAACCCACTTCCTCCAGACAGGCCCATTCAGCTATGAATTCAATGATGGACTCATCGGGACCCACCTGCTGTCAATGTACCAGCAGCTGGGGCACTGAACCTTCAGCACGTGAGTCTGGGGGCAGGGGGACACTTCATATTCAAACCATAATAAGAACCATGGTGCTGGCCTAAAGCAAAGAGCTGTTCTGTAGGATAGCACTTTTCTATGCTGTGGGCTTCCAGTGAACAGTAACTTATCAGAAACTGCTCAGTACTGAGCACTGAGCATCACACATCTAACAGAGACCGACCGACTCCCTTCATCCTCCCAGCCAGCCTCTGGGGAAGGCACTATTATTTCTTCGTTTTACAGTTGAGGAGACAAAGGGCCAAATTGATTAGGTGAGTTTCCCATGGTCCTGACCAAGGTTTGAACCCAGAAGCGTGATGAATGAAGCCTGTCGAATTCCCACCTGCTAGACACTCACAGGTCAACTTTCACCTTGGCAGGTGATTATTCCACTTAGCACACACATCAGACTGTGGTGAAGCACGTGGCTCTTTCTCATTTCCACCCATGCCTTGAAATGTCCAAGGATGAAATGGTGTGAGGTCTGGGATTTGCCTGGCATAACCTAGGGTGTGGTAGGAGGTGAAGTGAAATTGGCAGTACCTTGTTCAACCCCAGCCTAGAGCAGGGGAGCCTGAGCCTGTGCTGTTCCTGGAGAGAGTCTAATCCAGTTACCCACAGAGCAGACCCGTGGTGAACGGCTTCTTTCTTGCTTTTTTTTTCTTTTTTTTATTTGCAAGGATAGAGAGAGGATGGGCATGTCAGGGCCTCTTGCTGCTACGAGGGAATTCTAGATACATGCACCACTTTGTGCATCTGGCTTTACGTGGGTACTGGGGAATTGAACCCAGGCCTTCAGGCTATTCATGCAAGCATCTTAACCACTGAGCCATTTCTATAGCCCTGAAGGCAAAGGTCTATGAAGGACCCTGAGTCCATGCTCACCCTGCACCCCTCAGCTCCAGCTGTGACAGTCTTATCTGCCAGTGAGGTCTTTACTTCCTTCCAGTGAGCCTTCCTCGAGTTCATCCTCTCCCCGTCCCTTCTTTCCCGGGGCTGAGCCCTTCCCCTCACCCCCAATCTGGAGTGGGTGAGCTGCTTCAGTGTGAGGCATGGAGGGTTGGCAGGCCTCCAGGAATCCCCGCTGAGCTCAGGGATGGAGGCTTGGCAGATGCACTTCTCCCTGCTCAGTTCCTGACCTCTTCCCTGAGTTAGCAGGAAGAGTGAGGGTTGTCACATGCCCAGACAGTGACTACTTGGGCACTCTATCTGACAAATATTGCATGCATTGCCCTGAAATTCCCAGACTACCTTACAGTAAGTTAAAATCATGTGACCAATTCTGGTCAATGAGCTGTGAGAGGAAATGACATCTATAACTTTCAGGCCAGGAATATCTCCTACCAAATGGTGTGAGGACACCATGGAGAAATCAAGGCTTTATGATGTGGGGCCATTTGAGATAGCTGGCCTGGTTAATATGACAAAACCTGTCTCTAATATCAACTCCACCCCAGAGGGTCTGGGATTAAAGATCAGCACACAGGTTGGTGACCCTGGCTTCTCCCAAGGCTTGAATGAACTTTGCTATTGGCAACACTCCATGGAGTGTCACCTGTCACCAGAAGAGCCACCACTGATAGGTAAAAGCTATTAGCTTTGCATCTGGACCCCTCTTGGGATTTGTTCCCTGAGCTACCCAGAGTGGGTGCTCTTTGGTATCACACTGTCACCATGGAAACTGCTGTAAACCTTCCAGCAGTCATCACTCTAGGCTGGTCTAGGAGGCCCAGGTCTCTGTAGTTAGAAGTGAGGACATTATTGGGGTGACCTGGCTAACTCCCCCTGTCTCTGCCAGCACAGGGGATCTCATCAATTTCCATGATATTCCTTCTGTGCCTTACACCTCCTGGCCTTCCAGGTGACTCTCTGCACCCTGTGAGCCCAGATACTCCATATCTGGACATGCCTCTTCCCATGTGGCTGGACATGTCAGCCCTGACTGGAGCTGAGCATCCCTGGGGCCAGTTGAAATGTTATCCCAGCCTAAGATGCTGTCCCAGCTGACTGGGTGGATGACACTGGGGAGCCTTACCTGGGGACACAGAGCCTTGAGGTGTGTTCCTTCTCCAGCCACCCCCTCTCACATGCTATCCAAGTTTGCTGCTTTCCCTTCTCACACTAAGCTGCTTCTCATCCACACTGGTCAGGATCAGGCCAGGTCTTAGGAGAAGGATTGTGTCTAAACTGTTCAGAGAGGTGGGATGCATGACCTCACTGTTCAGGTGAGCCTCACACAACAATCCCCCCTCAGCCACCCATGGGACCCAGCTCCTGATTCCCACTGTGAGACCCCAATAAAATATAATATGTTCTTAGCATAAGTACAGCCATTTTAAAATAAACCTTGCTGAAAGGAGTCCTTGAAGATAAGGCAGAACATAGTTTATACTAGGTTAGAGTGTCACCCTGGGCAATGAACAGGGCAACCCGACTGCAGGAATAATTGATACAAGTGTTTTGGGAAATTGCTTATGTTCAGAAAAGTTATTTTGACTCATGTATGTTTAGAGACTTTGAAACTACACGATTGCCACATACTAAGTTTTTAATTTTGGCCTTGCACCCATTTCTTTGTGCTGACCCCAGAAGCTAAATGCCACGTCTGCTTCTGGAAACCATAACTTAGCTTGCACAGCACTGTGTGTGGTCAAGATGTGGTTTCAGCTCAATACGTACAGCCAAAATACATTTTACATGGGTACTGGGGGATCAAACTCTGGTTGTTAGGTTTTGCAGGCAAGCATCTTGACCACTGAGCCATCTCTCCAGCCCACACCACTTTATTTTTTAAGACAGGATCTGTCACTAACTCAGAACTCACTGATTGGGCTAAACTAGCTAGCCTGTGAGCCTCAGGGATCTTTCATTCTGCCTCTCTAGCCCTGGGATTATAGACGTGCACTGCCATGTTCAGCTTTTTTATGGAGGTGCTAGGAGTCAGCCTCAGGTCCTCATGCACTTGACCCACTGAGCCATTTCCCCAGCTTTGAATAGCTACAGCCCAGCCCCTTGCTGGTCAGCTCCATGCAATCAGGAGCCAGGGAGTGGGTCTAGGACAGTAGGTTCAGTCAAGTGGCAGAGAGCAGGCTTTTTGATTGGGAGGGGGTATTGGATCTGTCACAAGTCTCACTTCAACATTGCCCAGCTGAGAGACAGTGGGTGGGCAGGGGGCGCTCAACTTCTAATCACAGAACAGGTTGTCAATACCGAGGAGGCAGAAGTACAGGTGGAAGGAGGAGCTCCTGACAGAGCACACAGGAAATATAGCCCTCAAGAAGTGCCCACAGGAGGATCAGAACTTCAAGGTATCTATTATTTCCTTAGACTGCATGTGGCTCTAATCCCAGCACTTGGGAAGCAGGAGCAAGAGGATTGTGAGTTTGAGGCCAATCTGGGCTATGAAATGAGACCCTGTCTCAAAAAAAAAATCAAAACAAAGCAAAAAGGCTAATATAAGTTCTTTTAACTGAAGGAACCTGATACCAGAGGGGACCTTGGAACTTCAGGGGAAAAAAATAAAAGAGAAATAGAAATATTAGATATATGGATAAGTATGGTAGACTACTTTTTTCTTTCTTAAGTTCTTTAAAATATATGATTATTAAGTATAAAATTGTATGGGAGGGACCAATACATGTACATTAATACCTATGGCAGTTAATAGATAAAGTGTTGTAAAATGTCCCTGCTTCATTTTTTTAAATTTTATTTTTGGTAGATAAAAGATTAACTCTAAGTAGACTGTAAAAAATTAAGCAATTATACATAATCATCCCTACATCCATCATTAAAAAATAATCAAAAAGGGCAATACATAAATATAAGCAAAGCACATGTAAGTTAACATCATGATAAAACCCATCATTTTGTACACTGACTTTTAAAAAAGAATTTAAAAGTTTTGAAAAGCCATAAATAAACTAAAATGGAACACTAAAATATATTAAAACAACCTAAAAGCTGTGAGTTTAGCTCAGTGGTAAAGCCCTTGGATCTAGCATCCATGAAGCCCTATATTTGATTCCTAACACCTCAGGGGGAAAAAAAACTCAAAAACAAATAACAATAAAACCAAAGGAAGTTATAACCAGAAAAATGACAAGTGATAGGCTTAATTCCAATTTTGTCGTTTGCTATATTTAACATAAAACCTTAAACGACATTGTCAGACCCAGATGACACTGCCTGTAAGAAACCCACCATGTAGCTTCTTCTAGTCTAGAAAGATTTCAGGTGCACACAGTCCAGCTGTTTGCCACAGACTGTTTATGAAAAACCCAGTTTTCAAAAACTTTTTGTTAATAGCTTCCATAATTATAGACCATAAACCATTATGGTTCTCTCCCCACCCTCCCTCATATCTCTTCCCCCTCTCAATTAGTCTGTTTTGTTTTGATGTCATCATCTTTTCCTCCCATTATGTGGAGGTATTATGAGGCACTGTGAGGTCATGAATATCAAGGTCATTCTGTGTCTGGAAGTTTGCGTTGTAAGCAGTCCTACCCTTCCTTTGGCTCTTACAATCTTTCTGCCACCTCTTCCACACTAGACCCTGAGCACCTCACAGGGTCTGAACCCAGCAGAGTGAGGTTCTGTATTGAGGATCTGGCCTGGTGGAACTCAAGCCATGGGTGGGAGAAGAACCCATTTCCAAGCTCACTCAGGTGTTTGACAGGGTTCAGTTCCTCGTGGCTGTAGGAGGGAGATCCCCACTTTCTTGATGGCTTTGGACACGGTCACTCTCACTTTTTAGAGACGGCCACTCCTAAGCTTGTAGCCTCTCAACAGCCCTATTCTGCAGCCAGCAGGGAACACTCTCTCCTTCCTGCCATGATGGAGCCTTAGGAACACAGTCATGAGAGTGACTGTCCCTTCTCCCTTGCCATGACAAGGTCATCACTGGCCCATTATAATCACAGATCCTACTTGTACTCAAGGGTATTATGCAGGGGTAGGAACCCCAGGAAACAGCTCAGAGTTCTGTCTACCAACATCCCCTCTGAGCCCAGCCTTGGCAACTACCAACTGTGCATGTGAGAGCCAGAGTTGGTTGTGAGCCACAGAATTTTGCCATAGCTGGGCACATAGGCAGTGTTATTGTGAAACACTATCCTTCTAGCTCACTCTGCCTTATCTCCACTTCAGAGAGGCAGCCTGGTTTGCTGGATGGACACGGGGGTCCAGATTTGAACCTCTGCTCCTCCAGCTTCTATGTGAAAGCCTGGCCACCATTACTTCACTCTCTGGGCCCATTTCCTCATGTATGCTGTCGTAGTCAGCCACACGCTGCCGGGATGAATCTTCAAACCAGGCAGTTTTTGGGAGGAAAGGATTTATTTGTAGCTATAGATACAGGGGAAGTTCCAGAATGCAAAAGAGGCTGCTCCCCTTTCACAGGTCTAAGCAGAGAGAGAAACCCATCACCAACACCACACACACAGAACAGCAAACAGGCAGGAGGCCAAAGAGCATTTCTTCTCTTTATATAGCCTTAGGGTGGGGTCTTACAACCCTTCCCCAGACTTAATGGCTTTCTGAGTCTCTGGAATTTCCTTCCTGCACTGCCCACACAGGAAAGGATGTTTACTTCTAGCTTCCTTGAGCTTCTTTACATTTTTTCCCTTACTGAGAGGCTGCCTTCCTATAAACATTCTCAGAGGCCCACCCAAGATAATTAAAAAGATCCAAGTCGACAACAAAACCTAACCATCATATATGCCATGGGACCCACATGGCCACCTCACCAGGATGTTGGGAGCAATAACTGAACTATGGATTCAGAGCACTTGGCTCTTAGATGTCAGCATCAGCTTTCTCTTGGGTTCTTATTTCAATCTAGCATGTCATCTTTCCAGAGGACACCTATGGGTGGGCTCTGAGAGACCCCACACTGTGGGTACCTGGCTGGTTTGTCATCAAAAGATGTAAGGGAAACCCAGAGGTTCTCTGACCATGAGTAGACCCCGAGGCCAACCTGGAAGCTCTCTGACTCTGGAGTGAACCAGACATCCGAGGACAACCTGCCCGGTTCCTGTAGGGCAACGACACTAGGCATCCACTCTCCCACAACCTTTCTCCAGTACGTTAGTATTGAAAGGTGACATATACGCCTTCTTTGGGAGCTCAGGCCCCACTGTTGACTGTGTGAACTTGAGCAAATCTCCTTAATTTTCTGACTTTTTCTTGTATAGTCAGGGGTAAAATTCTACCTCACAAAGTTGTCATAGTGCTGATATGATGCCTGAGCCCACCATAGACTTTTACTAAACAGTAAATAATCATCCCCATCTAGATCTTTGCTGTGTTGGGGATGAAACCAGGGCCAGGAGATGCTGTGCAAGTACTTTACCACTGAACTACATACCCAGCCCATTTATATTTTTGAGATGGTCTTGCTGTGTAGCCCAGGCTGGCCTTGAATTCATGAGGTTACTGTCTCGGTCTGGTATTACAGGCATGCATTATCTCACTTGGCTTATGTCTGTTCTTTCTTTTATTTATTTATTTTTCTGGTGCTGAGGACGGCTCCTGGACTTCAAACTTGAAACTTGCTAGGCAAGCTGTCTACCATTGGGCTAAAGCCCTGTCGTCGTCAGCCACACACCACTGAGATGAATCTCCAAACCAGGCATAGTTTATGGGGGAAAGGATTTATTGAAGTTATAGATCCAGGGCAAGTTCCGTAACAGGGAAAGAGGCTGCCCCCTTTTCACAGGTCCAAGCAGAGAGAAACCCATCACCAACACCACACACAAAGTAGCAAACAGGCAAGAGGGCTAAGGAGAGAATTTCTTTCTAGTCTTAGGGCTAGGTCTTGCAACCCTTTCCCAGACTTAATGGCTTCCTGAGTCTCTGGAATTTCATTTTGGCACTGCCCACACAAGAAGGGATGTTAATTTCCTACTTCCTTGAGCTTCCTTACATCCTGCCCTCTACTGAGAGGACTGCCTTCCTGTGAACAACATCGGAGACCCACCCAAGATAATTAAAAAGATCAAGATGAAAACAAAACCTAGCCATCATAAGCCCCAACCCATGTCTGTTCTTTTTAACACTCCCTCTTCCCTACCTTACCTTTAAGACCAATCAGGGAGAGGGGCACAGAATAGGCATGTCTCCACTTGCATCCAGGGCTGCCTTATCTGAGCCAAACCCAAGCCCCCTTCCAGGCATGTGGTAGCTTGTGCTTTCTTGTTCCTTTGGAAGGCTGCTATGGTTGCTCTGTTTTGGCCAATGGAGTGAGTGTTAATTAATCTGGATTGTCAATTTGATTATATCTAGAATCACCTGGAAGACAAATCCCTGGGCACCTCTGATGTCTGTGAGGGAGTTTCTATATTAGGTTGTTGAAGTGGGAAGATCTACTCCAACTGTGGGTGAAACCAGCCCATGGGCTGGGATCCTAGGCTGAATAAAAAGGAGAAAAAATAAAGAGAAACATTCATCGCTCTCTGCTTTCTGACTGTGGACTGAGTATGGCCAACTGCTTCATGCTCCTGCCGCCATGCTTCCCCCACCATGATGGACCACATTCCCTGGAATTGTAACCTGAAATAAACCCTTTTCCCCTTAAGTTGCTTCTGGTCAGGTGTTTTGTTGAAGCAATGAGAAGAGTTACTAAGACAGTGTAAGTGTAAGCAGAGTGTGTGTGTAAGCAGAGTGTGTGTGTAAGCAGAGTGTCTGTATAAGCAGAGTGTGTGTGTAAGCAGAGTATCTGTGTAAGCAGAGTGTGTGTGTAAGCAGAGTTTGTAAGCAGTGTCTGTGACGCAAGTGTGTGTCAGCAGTGTGTGTCAGCAGTGCTGTGTCAGCAGTGTGTCTGTGTCAACAGTGTGTGTGTAAGCAGAGCATCTGTGTCAGCAGTGTCTGTGTCAGCAGTGTGTGTGTGTCAGCAGTGTCTGTGTTGCAGTGTCTGTGTTAGCAGTGTGTGTGTGTCAGCAGTGTCTTGGTGTGGATGTGTTCCTAGAAGCCAGGCCTCCATTCATCTCCTCTCTGCCTTCCCTTGTCTCAGTGCCTGTGGCCAATCCTTGGAGATGGTCTCTGATGAGTGCCCTTCCTGGGAATGTATCTCCCCAAATTCCTTGGTGACTTGGGAACTTCTTCCCCAAATTCCTAAGGCAGTGGTATGAGGAGGTGGGCTTTTAGGCAGTAATTAGAAATAGATAAGGTCTCTAGCTAGAGCCCATGAAAGCTCTGGTGGATTCCTAAGGAGAGGAAGAGACCTGAATGAGCAGCTTGCTGTCTCACCATGGCCCCAATCACCATGTGGCAAAAGGCTCTCACAGCTGCCAGGGAGATGTGCCACCATGCTTGAAACCTGCCAGCCTTCAGAACCATGAGGCAAACAAATGTTCATTATAAATTTACCAGTCTGGGATATTTTGTTACAACAACAGAAATCAGACCAAGACAATATATAATGGACATGACTGTGAAGAACAAAGAAAAGGCCTTGGTGTAGGAGCCACCAAGTTATGCGGGGTTAATGGTTCCATCTTCTGTCCTAATATGGCCAGCTGGACTTGGACTCAGGCTGGGGCTGGAGCTGAGGCTGGGGCTGGGACTTGGGCTCAGACTGGGGCTGGGGAAAACCCCTTGCACTCATGGAGGGAGATAGCCAAGGTGGCTGGTTCTGTGATCCCCTTCCCCAGTAGCTGTTCACAAGGTTGGGAGCAGGAAAGTGACTCGGTTCAGATCAAGTCGTGGCAGCCTGGGGAGGGGAGAGGGTAGTTCTGGAAGTTCTTGCGAGGAATGGATACTCAAGATTCAGCCGTACAGCATGTGAGTTCTCAGTGTTTCCATTTGTCTGCTGTCCAAGAGACCTCTTCCTCCTTTAAGAATTCTGCCATGGGGCTTCTCTCTAGTGACCTCTTCTAATCCTCATCATTGTGTAAGGTTCTCCAGGTTTGTTAAGGTGATCCTAGGTAACCAGTACCCTGCGTGGTTGGCATGGATTCCCCTGCCATGAGGCCAGGGACCGTGTGTGAAGTGGACACTGTTCAGGTCACCTGTCTAGATCCCCTTTAGTGGGCCAGTGCACTAGTCCCCACACTGAAGTGCAGGTTGCTGCTAAGGTCTCATAGCCATGTCCTCTGCCCACAGGGCCACTTCAATGAGAAGTGCTGGCCAGATAAGTCCCCTGCAGCCAATGCCTGCCTGATGGTGGAGCACTCACCCTGGTGCTCCCAGCACACTATATAGTTGAGTCTTGACTATCTGGTCCTCTCCATAGTGCTTCCGAAGCTGGAGTCCCTCAGTGTCTTCCCCTACTGTGGATCTTTTGCTCCCTTGAGATGTCTTAGCGTTCTCTGTCAATGACTCGCCTGGTCGCAATCCCACAATCCTTTAAGGGCTCTGCTCTTCAAGAAACAGGTATACATCTGTGCTCTGTCCCATTTCCCCATCTGAGATCATGGGAAAGCCACAGAAGGGTCTCAGCACAGTGACAGGGCAAGTTCACTTGGGGAGGGTTCCCTTTATTCTCTGTCCCTGGCCCGCTCCAGTGGGCTCACACCACTCATCACATCTGTGTATGGATGAGGCACCCACCCACCACTGCTTGACCCTGGGGGGACGCACAAGGTGGAATTCAAGAGGAAGAGTGAGGTTCCCCAACATCTCTCCCCAGCCTCATGATGGTGATTGATTGAGGACACGGGACATTTACAGTGCTTTTAATTTCTTTTAATGGATAACAGTTACGCCTGAGTTACAGAGGCAGCGCTTACAAGCAGCAGGTAGTTAAAGCAAGTACCAGTTTGTCATTCTAGTCTACTATTCCATAGAGCTGAATAAATTATGATGTGATTATACTTAGACACGTGACCACACGCGCGCGCGCGCGCGCGTGCGCGCGCACGCGCACACACACACACACACACACACACACACACACACACACGCATACCCTCATGCACACACTCGCTTCTGCAAGGAGGGAAATGGCTGAGTCAAACACAGAAGCAACAATGCTGCGGTTACTAGGAAGAAGGAATGTTCTAGGTCATTATATGGATATTTCCCAGGAGGGGGGTTGGCCATGTCAGAGTGGAAAGCAGAAACATTAGATGCATGGGTGTCTTGGGCTTTTCAAGATGGTGGCCTGAGTAAACCCCATTTGGTCTTGGCTTGGTGCTTCTGTAGGAGGGGAGGAGGCTCTGCACCCCCAAAAGCATCCAATAAGGAAAGACACATTCTGGAGTCTGGCTGGTGAGAACATTGGCCTCACGGAGGGTCCACACATAGTCTTTTTTAGTCGGCAAGGCTCAACTCCACCTCTCCAGATGGTTCACCAGCTCTGTCCAAAGCAATGTATGATTTCAGTGGAGCCCAAAGTCGGGGACCTGTCCCGTTCCATTCATGGTCAGAGTGCAAACCTGACCTTGCTTGTCTTCTGGGCCAATGTCTCCCCTCTTCCTCCCCTCATGTTCTCTTATTAGTT
Organism: Zapus hudsonius; assembly: GCA_004024765.1. Classification (NCBI taxonomy): domain Eukaryota; kingdom Metazoa; phylum Chordata; class Mammalia; order Rodentia; family Dipodidae; genus Zapus; species Zapus hudsonius. The sequence goes on from PVHP010001325.1 coordinate 31,402, forward strand.
CTCTGTGTGTTTTTTTTTTCCTGGTCCTCTGGCAAAAGCAGGGCAAAAAGGAGAGTCAAGTACAAAACAAGAGTATCAAAGCATCCGGGCTCCTGCGCGTCATTTCTTCGTCTTCATAGCAAGAGGGAAATATCAAATGAAAAAAATAGAGCAACAAAAATGAAATTACCCAAGCGAGCCTGGAATGTATAATCGGAAACACACAATATGCAGATATAACCCTACAGATGGTCCTGGGGACTATATGCACGACACACACTGTGGGGTTTTCTTTCCGTTTTTAGTATATATATTTATATATATAAAAAGTCAACTTCCTATAAACAAACAGCACATCACCACGTTTCCAACTAATGTACAATGAGCTCAGGAGAGTGGGCCCCAGGGGGTAGGACCAGTAGCTACTTGGGGTGAGGTGGAGGACACACCTCTTATCTCGCTATAGACTCTATTTACAGGGATGGCTGGGGAGTGTATTTCTGGACTGGCCTGGCCACTGGAAGTCAGGCCTTCTTCTAGGTTATGGTCAACCCCAAAGAGATGGATGCCTGGTATCTCTCATCTTATCCATCATCTCTCTGGCGAAGTTGTGAATTTTATAAGCTGAGTTGGCCAGACATATGAATCCATGGATGCTGGAGAGGAATCTATCAGGGTAAAGGCCCCTCCGAAAAGAAGTCCCATTGTGTACCAACATGGCAGCATGGGGAGCTTTAGAGGAGCTGTGAGAAATCATTTGGTTTCTTTCCAAGCGAGTCTGGGTTCCACTTCACTCTAGGGGATAGAACATCGGGGTGGCCCTAGCAGTGGAATGCTGACTCCTGGGGCAAGGCTGCGCAGTCCTGATGGCTTCTGTTTGAGATCCCTGCTCCTGAGTCCCAAAGGAGCATAAGGGCACTCAGACAGGTCTGAGCCAGGCCTCCAGGGGGAAGGAATGCAGATGAAGATGTAGTTGGCTTTCGAAAACAGCTGTTTCCATCTGTGAGAACCACAAAAGTGGAGGCATGGTTTCTGAGGGGTCCTTGGGAACCCTTTTGTCCAATGCTTGAAGTTTCACCCGAAGTCCCAGCAATGGATGCTGTGTTCAAACCTGGCTTGAACTTGAAGAGCTGTGCCTGCCTAGTGCCCACTGCTACCAAAAAGTCCGGTTACGAACAGGTTCATTTCAACCACAGACGTGAGCCCGTCTAGTCCTTGCCCAGGATAGACTTCAGGTGACCACGTCTAAGGATGAGAAGCAGCTAAGCATTGGCCAGGCAGGAGGAAGCCCTGAGGCTCCCATAGCAGCAGCCCCTCCTTCTAGGAAATGTCTTGTGGGCTGAGGAAAGGAGGCCCTAGGGGGCCTTATAGGAGTGTCCACGTAGAGACGGCAACTGGGCCCGAGGCATGTGGGTTCAGTGATGGGTCTCTCATCGCAAGAGTCCTGCTCCTGGCAGCAGTGGACGAGGGTGATCCAAGTGGAGACTGGAGTGAGGGTGATGGTGAAGATGACAGAATTCTGACAAACAGGGCAAGTTGGTGAAGGGCTCTGGGGCGGAGAATCAGGGGCCTGAGCCATCCCCCAGGACGTCAGCTCTTAAAGGGAGTGGCGCATGGGACACCCCTGAAAGAAAGGGGTCTTTTCTTCTCTGGGGCCTTTGGCATCTTCCTCTGCCCAAAGGTGGAGGCTTAAAAAAATGTGCCTGATCAGGAGACAGATGCTCCTTGGCTGAGAGTTGCCAACACAGAAAGATGCCATTTCAGGTAGGGCAAAGCCATGTTCCCCCACATGAATGTCAAGGGGACTGGAGTCTTCACTGTGTGCCCAGCAATCCCTCCAGGTCTGAGAACCCACACCCAAAGCTCTGAAGACTGCTCTCTGCACCCCAATGGTGTCCAGAGTTTCACATACTGGAAGAAAGGAGCCCCTTAGTGACCTGCACATGCAGGTTGGACTCCAGGCTCTGAGGGAAGCAGTGTGAGGAACCCAGGTTTGCTGGCTTCAGGGGTGTGGACAAGGCTGAAGCTTGTGGCCCCAGTGGCTGGAAGCCCTCAGCCCCTCCAGACCTGCCCTGTGCCTCTTCTCTCGTATGTCCTCAGGACTTTCCCCCTCCCTGTCCCATTGAGGAAACCAGCAGATGCTGCACACTTCCCAGCATTGATGCCCTGGGAAAGGTTGGGATCAGGCTGCAGCCTAGGAGATCTCAGCCTCCTTCACTGGCGCTGAGTCCTGGTGCCCTGGGATAGCCCCTGGCTCATAAGTCTCACTTCTATGCCCCCTGCCCCTGAATGAGTGTCTTCCTGGTCTCCCTTATCTCCCACCTGGGCTAAGTCTCCTAACACCCAGCAGGAGTAGGTGAAGAGGGTCTTGAAGTCTTCCATGTTCCCAGGTAGAGAAGAGATGTCACCCTGCCTACTCCCCTAGGAAGCCCCCCTCCCCTCCCTGGGGCCATGTCTGCGCTTGAATCCTAGTGTCAAGAGGAGGCAGGGACTGTGGTTCTGATGCTGGGCCGGAGACCCCTCTCACAAGCTCCCAGCACTGCGGCTGAGCCTGCCCTGGGGATTCACCTGCGCTTCTGGACAGAGCACCCAGGATTCTGGATCTAGCCTCATGCATCAGCTTTGTGTGGGTGCCTAAGTGCTCCATTCAGATAAACCTCAGTCTCCACACTGAGACAGCACCAAGGCCGCAGCACCTCAGGCTGGCCAGGAAGCCTCCTGGAGACCGAGGGCAGAGCAGACTCCAAGGGGCTCCTCTGGGACTCTATCCACATTGCTTGTCCATTTCCAGAGGGCTGACTGTGAAAAGGGAATGGCCTCCTTCCCTGGCCTTTTGTGACCCTAGAAGGATGAGGGGACTGAGGTGGGGAGGCTCAGGGGTTAGAGAGGGCTGGACTGGGGCAAGTCGCCCTGGAGGCCTAGTAGGCCTGGCCTGTCTCCACAGGCAGGAGTCCCAGCACAGCGGAGTGTTCTCCAAGCTTCATGCGGCGCTGTGTGGACAGGCTCACGTTCTTGGCCAGGTAGTCAACAGCAGCTGAGGAAAGAAAGACAGAGAAAGTCCTAGCAATTGAGGCTCTTTTTCAATTTTTTCCCATTTAATCTCTATCTATCCTTCCATCCATCTGTCTATCCATCCACTCATCTATCCATCTATCCATCCACCCATCCATCCATCCATCCGTTCGTCCATCCGTCCATCTCTCCAGCCATCCATTCATCCATTCATCCATCTGTCTTCCACTCTTCCATTCATTTCTTCTGCTTATCTATCAGTCTATCCACCCATCTTTCCTTCTGATCATTTGCCTTTACTTTCCTCCATCCCTCCTTCCTTTCATCTGTCTCTTCATAAAGCTCTCTATCTCTTGCTTCCTCCAGCCATTAGCAGATATTTACTTAATATTTATTATTTTCCCAGCTCTCTCGCTGGTTCTACAGGGAGGGCACAGACAGGCATCCAGAGTTGAGTGGAGAATTAAACTCCTTCCAGCAAGCCCTCGTGCATCTCAGCTATGGGATACCAGTGAGCCCCCACTGAGAGAGTCCAGATGATAATGAGGACCCCGAGCACAGTTCTGTGAATGAGACGAAGCAGGACCCTTGCTCAGAGACCAAATCAGCTTCTACAGGTGAGCTGGGGACCATCCGGAACAGCGGGAACCAAGACCTTTCAGCTCTGGTCACCCACAGGAGACAGACGGGTGAGTGGCATGTGTGTGTGGGGGGGGGGCTCTGTGGCCAGTGGAAATGAGCATGTCTGTGATGCAATGCTGGCAAGACATGAGTGTTCACCAGAGAGTAATACACATGCCCATGTGTACATACGTACATGAGTCATGTGACCCAGGGAGCAGATGGAGTGCGAATGCCCACACATGCACAGGGACTATGAACAGTGTTGAGTTGGGCACATGTGTTTATGTGCAGCTACAACAGCTGGCCTGCAGGCATACGTGTTCCATCCCCACTGAAGCTGCAGCAGAAATGTACTTTGACCAAAAAGGCTTCACCAGCACTTGACCGATGTCTCCAAAGTTACCTTCACGGCTGTGACCATTCTACCTCACCGCCTCTCCAAGAAGCAGAAGGGGCTGGGGGAGACGGAAAGAGCTCTAACAGAAAGTCACAAGGCTGACCAGCACCCTCTCTGTCACCTGCCTCTCCCTGTGTCAAGCCTGGTGTCTCTTGCCTAAAGTAGGTGGGTGGAGCCAGGAGGTGATGGACAGGGCCACAGAGAGGGGGAGAAAGGGGACAATATCAGTAGTCAAACTGCATCACATAGGGGTGCCAATGACCTATATTTAAACCCTGAGTCTGCCAAACCAGAGCGTGTGATCTGAAGCATGTCGCCTCAGCCTCAGTTTCCTTGTCTGTAACACGAGGACAATAGTTCCAGGGCTGAAGAGCTATTGTGAAGGTTAAATGAAAAAATTCTCACTTAGTGGTTTGTTAGAATGGGGTGTGGCACATGGGAACTCAGGCCCAGTGGGTTAAATGTGACCTTTGATGGGGACAAGATAGAAAGGACAGGACAACCAAGTAGGGGTCCATTTTCTGCTTACAAGACTGAGCAAATCGCTCTTTCTTTCTAGGCTGATTTTCCCATCTGCAAAATGGACAGATGAATTCCAGCATGTTCAAGGACTCTTCAATGAGGATCACATGAGATAATGTTTCATAACACAGAGGGCAAAGACAAGACCCAACAAGATATGCAACTGTCCTGGGGTCTCTTAGTAGTATCTGGACCCCTGTACCCATCAGCTTGCCAGGCTTCTAGGTGGGTGATAGGAGGTGATAAGAGCGCTGAGCTCCAGGCTGCCGGATCCCCCTGAAGTCACTCAGCCCCAGGCTCTCTCAGCTACTAGAGCAGACAGTCACGTGTGTGTGTGTGTGTGTGTGTGTGTGTGTGTGTGTGTGCATGTGTGTTGGGTGAGGGGGAACATTCCCAGCTCTGGCCTTGGGAAGACCCCTGCAACTCTGATCACACTACCTCTCCTCCTTGGGTGGAAGGCCAGGGAGCCCCACCTGCTCAGAAAAGCGACAGGTCCAGAAAGCTGTAGAACTGGCAGTTCTTACACCCAGTATGCATTTAGGTCAGACCCCAGCTCCATGAGACATGTGGTGTGACTGTCCCCTATCCTTGTTTGACAGAAGGTGGACTGCATAACTCGGGGATTCACTCTGCTTCCAATGTGCTTTCAAACCCCGGGCAGCCTGGAGACAGATCATGCCTCAAGCTTCAGCAGCCCCTTGCAAATGACTCCTGGTATGTGGGGCATCCCTCACCTACAAAATGGACAGATCCACTCAAGGGCTCTGCTATTAGGATCACACGAGATACTGTTCCATAACACAGAGAGCACAGGACAGGCCCTCCAGACCTTTCAAGAGTCCCAGAAGGCTACCTTGCCCTAGCTCATACCACACCATCCCCTGGCTATTTCTGCAGTGGGCTTCGAGTTCTGGCTCTGAGGAACAGGAACACCAAAGTGAGAGCTTACCCTTCACACTGTGAGCTGGGGAGGGGGGACATGAGTCCTTGACCTTAGGCGGGATCATTCCCATTTGATAAATATGGAAACTGAGACACAGCACAATTGCCGGTCCAGAGTCACACTTAGTATATGACTCAGAGGAGCATGACTTGGCATCCTGGCACCTCTATACATTTCACACCTCTTCCTTGGTTACCAGCTACTGCCTACCACACAGTAGGAGCTTGCCCAGCCCCTTCTTGATGAGGCTGAGAAAGTCAAACTTCACAGCCAGCCCCACAACTTCCAAAGGACCGGGCTGCACAGCCTGCCTCTCCCTGGGGCATTGCCAAAGGCCAGGGAGGACAGGGCAGTGACATTCCTTATTGAGGCCTCTATCAACTGTCCCTCTGTCCCTCCATGTCCCCTCCCCTGCCTTGTGTCCCGCCTGGGCTCTGAATGTCTCCAATTAGACTAATCAAGAGTTGGCAGGAGATGGGCCAGCAATGCCAACCAGTAAACAAACCTCAGCCATCAGCGCCTCGTCAGCCCGAGGCCCCAGAGGAGGGCCCTTCTAGACACAAATTCTTATTAGACTTGTCAGATCTATTAACATTCTTTTCACACTTCTGCGTTCTATCAGTCCCATCATTAGTATGGCCCTGGCCTCTGGGAACACCAGGGCCATATTAATCTGCCGTGTGCCCCATCCCTGGCCCCCTGCCCCCATCCCTCCAGGGACAGGGAGAGAAGGGCACGTGGATGGACAATGGCCAGAGCTGGAAAAGAAGGTGTGAAGGTGTCCCTGGAAAGGTGAGAAGTCCCAGGAGAGGAGAAGGAGATTGGCCTGCTGCCAAGGAGATTGGCCCACGTATCTGTTTCCTACACACCTGAAAGTGGTCCTTGAGGGACGGGGACAGGCATGGCCTGTGTATAACACGGAGACCTACTGTTGAGTGACCTCAAGCAAGGGCCCTCTCTGGATGTCATTTCCATAGTGTGTGATGAAAATAACCACACATGCACAGCTTGGGGTGGCCCTGTGGACCAAAGGCCAAGTTCATAGAAATGGTCATGCCTCTGCCTCCATATGCTGCACTTGGCAGAGTAGTGTCTTAAGTCAGTGTCCACATGCTCAGTGCCACTCACATCCAAATCTATGTCTGAGTGTGCATCTGTCTGCCCGGGAACATGAATCCAGGCACAGGAGTGTCTATGAGCATCCCCTGACCAGGTAGGTGTCTTTACACTGCCCGGGTTCATCTGTGGGTTGAAATTGTCCATCGTTTCCCTGCTGTGGGGCCTTGGGAAAGCTGCCCGACCCCTTTGAGCCTAGGCTCTCACCTATAAGCTTTGAGGGCTGCATGAATGTGGGACACATTTCACCCAGTGCCCAGGTGACAGGCAGCAGGTGACAGGTGGACTGGACAAGTGCAGGGGAAGTTCCGGACTCTCCATGCATTAGGAAGCCCATCCACAAGTGTGCTCAGGGGCTAAGGGACAGGGACAAGTGGCTGATGAGAACAGGATGGATCTCTGGGCTGCCTTCGAATGTCAAGGGTGAAGGTGTTATGGTGCAAACTTGTGTGGTGAGGGTCTAACTCCCAACCCCACTGAGGCTCAGAGAAGCTAGTGTGGGACTTGGCCTGGGACAGTTGGTGGCAGAGGAGCCTAGGCATGCGGGTTCTGCTGGAGACATGGGCCCAGAGGATCTCTGAGGTCTCCCTGTAGTAGCCAAGGAAGGCTGGAGGAGGGGAGGGGGAAGAAGGGGGGAAACTGCCCAGGGGACCAGGCCCCTCCTTTCTCGCCTCCTGGGCCCCTTCCCTTTTGATCCCCCTCCCCCATGGCCCCATGCTGACTTTGGGGTTAATTTTATTTCCGAATTGGGCAGGCGCCCCAGGAGCAGGGCATGGGCTCCGGGTGTGACTAACGCCTGCCCCGGGCGGGCGGAGGGCGGGCAATGCTGCTCTCAAATCTCTATCAAGAGCATGTGTTCCTTCACCAGGCTGCAACTCTGCGCCGGTCAGGGGGTCGCTGGCCTGCTGCACATGCTTCCGTGTACAGGCAGAGAGAGAGGCCTGCTCCCCACGCATGAGGTCACGCACGCATTCACAGTCACACATATGCTCACTTGCATCCACACACGTTCATATTCACATTGTCATGCACACATATTCATATGCAATTTCACACACCTATGTACATGAAGTCCTGAACATATATTCACAGTCACGCAGGCATTCATCCCCTCAGCCATGAACACATTCACACACACAAGCTAAAACGCGTATCACACGCCACGCACAGTCACACACATTCACAGAGTTATGCACATATTCCCTGATAGCATGCACATATTTACACACAGCCAGACACGTATGCACAATCACGCATATATTTCCGTGCTGTCATGCACACATTCATACCCACCGTCACACACGCATTCACACACACAGCCAGCACACATTCACACCCAGTCACGTACACATTCACACGTTTACACACACAGCCATGTATACAGTCATGCAAAACACACGTGAGCGTACCCACTGCACACACCATGACCATGCTTGTGCACACTCCATATACAGCAGAGCACATATCTATATACACAGCATGCAGCCACACTACCAGCACACCATACACATCTGTGCATGCTCATAGGGCTTATTGTACATGTCCGAGTAACATGCACACATATGTCAAATGTGCACACGCAAACACAGACATACCAGCCCATATGCACCCCACCAGATACACTTTTTAAAAATATTTGTGCATATGTGTGCTCTCACACACAAACCCATGTACACACAACTGGTCATTTATATGCACACATATGTAGAATTCACATACATACATGCACTACGCCTATCTGCAAAGAGCTGCACACAGCAGGGTTACATCAGACACATCACAGTTACACAGCGTGTACACAGACGTACAGACTGTAACTCATACCCACATGCAAGTACGAATTGGGGGGGTGCCCTCAGAGCACATGAGAGGCAGAGGTCCACACAGCTGGCCCTCATTTAGCCATGGAGGCCAAGGTCATGTGGCTAAAGTGGGCTGGGGCCACAGGAAGCAAAGGTCAGCGGCCAGGCGCTGGCTAGAGGAGCTGAGCCCTCCGGCTCCGGGGCCTCACTCTTCCCCACACCCTACTGATTAGTCTAACACCAGCAGGTGAGGCCTTGGCAGGGATGGGGTCAGGGCCAGAGGGCGCCTGGTGACCTCTGGCTCCAAGTCCTGTCTGCACTGCCCTGCTGTTGGCCCATCCAGCAGCTAGAGACTAGGTCAGGCCAGTCTCCCCCAGCTGTGGGTGTGAGGATCCACTGCCCCCACTCAAGGTAAGGTGCTTATGGGAAAGCAGCATGGAAGACCTTGGACATTTGGAGAAACCAAGGCTGAGGGGCTGGGGCAGATGACAGAGCCAGATGACTGCATTCCCTCTGGCTCAGGGCCCAGAGATGCTGTCTCTCTCCTGATTGTCACCAGTTTCATGCAGCTGTAGGGAACTGTGCTTAGCTGAACAGGGGCGCTGGAGCTCATATATTGACTTAGTTTCAAATTTTAAAAGTTAGCTTCAATTTAGCTGTTCGTAGTTGGAAAACGTAGATGTCTACTTGGAATAACTCGGGTTGTCCTACTTCAACTGTAAACCTTATGAACTTTAAGTGCAGATCAAGTATTTAGTGACTGCATTCAAGTGGGTTATTACAATAAAACACACTGAGCTAGCAGGCCTGTCATCCCAGCTACCTGGGAGGCTGAGGCAGGAGAATTCCAAGTTCAAGGCCTGCCCGGTCTACAGAGTAAATTCAAAGTCAGCCTGGGCAACTTAGTGATATCTATTCTCAAAATAAAAAGGAATGAGAGGGTTGAGATTATAGCTCGGTGGTATTCACCCTACATGTGTAAGGTCCTGGGTTCAACCTCCCCACTTTGACACTGCATGTCAAAGACAGAGGATCCTATGTATTGATTATATATTGAAGTGATCGTCTTTTAACTACATTGCATTAAACAAAACATGTTATTAAAATTAATATTCTGCTTGTCTCTTCTTGCCTTCTAAAATGTGGGTATTAGAAGATGCTAAATGACACTCGTGATTTATACTAGAATTACACAGAAGTCCAAAAACACCAGCAGGGACCTGGCTGGGAGGTGACCTGGGCTTCATGTCCAGCTTGAAACCATCTTAGGTCAACTCTGTCTCCTTTCTGGACCTTGATTTTCCTATCTGTTGATGCGCCCACCAGAAGAATAAGGGGGGCCCTTGGTGAGGGTGCAGGAGAGGATACTTACTCTGACCATACTGGCCGTACTGGTAGCCAGCCACGGGGTCCACACTGTAGCCGGTGGTGCTGTAGGTGGGTGGACAGTATGACTGGGAAGTGGGCAGGCTGTCCCCTGGCTTGATGGAGTCAGCTCGCTGGCTGCAGCTGGCTGAGATGGAGGAGGCCGAGTCTAGGCCGCTGTGAAGTGGGGAGATGGAGAAGTCGGCCTGTGGTTGCGGAGGCACTGCGCTGGGGTTACCCAAAATGCTCATCACCTGTGGGAGAGACGTCGGTGTCAGGGTGCACACAGGGGGACCATGCCAGCCAGCCTGGGGCAGGATCAGGTCTTCAGTGTACCCAGTTTTCATGGCCTTGTACAAGAGACAGTTACTGGTCTCTACTGGTTTCTCTCAAGGCCTGCCCACGACAGCTCTAGGAAGCTGGGGAGGGCCTTATTCAACTCTCTGTCCTCAGGGCCTGGCTTGAGGGACCAACCTGAGCCTATGAGTTGATGAATGAATGAAGACATGCACAAATGTGTAAATGAACAGATGTGTGTACACAAGCATGCATGAATGAGCTAACTAATAAGGATGTCTCTCCATCATTCAGAGAGCTCTCCTTCATCAGGGAACCGTGTCTCCGCCATCAGACTGGACTATCCCATCTTCCCACACATCCATAAAGCAGGGCTCACTTTGGCTTCCCCCACCTTTGCTTGAACCACTCTTGACTTCTCTGAACTTTGAGCCACCACCCCCCAACTAGGCCAAAGGATGAGGCCTCTGCTTTTAAGTAGCTTCCTAGACACCTTCCTTGTTCTGCCAGCCCTGGGTCCTTCACCTCCCTCCACCCCCATTCCTACAGGGTCTAGCTCAGCAGGGCCCTCTCATCAATGCTGCCTGGCACCTAGATTTACACACAGCCAGCTGGCCTCTAGCAATTCAGCTTAAAGAATATGTGGTGGGACATTGGGGACTCAACAGTTATTGGTGGGAACTTTAGCCTCAGGTCTCAGATTCAAGGCCCTAGGACTTCAGAGCAGAGTCTGGTCCCTGCTCTCAGTAGGGAGATAGCATCTGGGTCTTGTTGGGGGAGATAACAAGCATCAGTGAGGAGCTGGGTGCAGAAATCTCTGCGTGTGGGAACCAAGGAGGGCGCCCAGTCTGCTAGGACGTCTAGGAAAGCAGCTGGGAGAGGTGGCATCTGTATTAGAATGCTCTGGGAGGGTCATCAGGGACAGGCAGTGCAGGCATAGACCCTGGAGAGTGAGAGATATAGTGACCCTTGCCAAGCCAGGGGAGGAGGGGTGAGTTTAGAGTAAGAGGCAAGGCTCATAAATCTTCCCTGCGGACACAGGCCTCTGGTGACATCCTCAGGATGGAGATAGGAGAGAGGTCCCAGGCTAGGTGGGTACAACCACACTCATCACTTGCCCAGCTCGGAGCAGAAATGCACAGCAAACCCTGCTGGGCACACGCTCTGATTTGAATTCCCGGCCCGCCTCTGGGGAGAGGGCAGACTGCTGGCCTTGGAAAAGGTGCTGGCCAGACCCCTTTGGAAGGTATCTATCTCTCCATTGCATTGTCCCTGCCACAGGCATTGAGTCATGAGAACAGGTTTGGGGCAGGGATGTGGCTTCCTTGGACCAGGGACAGAGGCAAAGTTCCTGCACTTACTAGCTGTGTGACTGAGGTGACCACTGATGTCCCTGTGTTTGCCTGGAGTCCTTGGGAAGGGTGTGCCAGGGTTACCAACTCAGAGTGCAGCTGGGAGGGGAGCCATGCTTTGTCTGAGCATGGGTTAGATCTGGGGAGATAGCACCCCCGTGGTGCCTTCCTCATGCCCCTCCTCTCAGGTCTGAGAGTTGGGCCATCATGGATGGACTGTCAAGGACTAAGTAGCCACATCTGAACCCTTTGAGAGCCACATTCCAGGGACAGACTGTAGAGTTTCTTGGGAAGCTGGTGGGTAAGGGGTGGAGGCCCCATCTGGGACCTGGGCCTGGGAATTCAACACCCTGAGCAGAGCCTGCCAGTTTTCCCTGAGCCCTCGCAGTGCCCTCCTTCATCCTAGGGAACCCATCTCCACCCTTCTCTTCCTCCAGCCCTGCTCTGAGCCCAGTAGACTCCTCCAAGCTGACAAAGACACACAGAGCCTCTGGATTTGTACAGGGAAGCAGGAGGCCCGGAGGTCTGGACTGCTTTGTGGTCTAGGTGCATTGGCTCACAAGCTTGCCCTGCATGTTCTATGCTTCCAGGACCTGTAGCGCCAGACAGTCAAGGGCAGGGTGTTGGGGTGTTGGGGTGTGAGGACCACTGAGTACAAGGTTGTATCTATGGCTTTCAGATCTTCAAGACTAGTCTCCCCAGCCAGGGGAACCTACCGTGGGGCATGAGGGAGGGGAAGAGTAGACTCCAGGGCTAAAACTACCCAGAGAGAGAGGAGAGAGAGAGAGAGAGAGCATCAGGGCCACCACCTTGTGTGTCTGGCCTATGTAGGTACTAGGGAATTGAACCGGGGCCTTAGGCACTGGAGGCAAGTGCCTTAACCGCTGAGCCATCTCTCCAGCCCCCCAACTGTCTGTTTTGTTCCCCACTTTCCACCTAAATTAAGAAACTGTAGGGCTGAAGACATGGTGCAGCGGCTAAGAGTGCTTTCTATGGGGGCCTGAGGGACATACTAGAGTTCAATTGCACATTAACAGCCGGGCATGGCCATCCACATCAATAACCCCAGTGCCGAGGTGGTGGGGAGGTGAGGGAAACAGCAAGCCCCCCACCAGGAGCAACTAAGAAACCATGGTGCAAACAAGAATGGTGGAAGAGTGACAGAGGGTTCACCCGACATTCAGCTGGCCAGCTCCCGGCCACTATGTCCAAACGCATTCCACTGCAGCTGAGCGCAAGTGGGGCCACACGGGCACAGACACGCACGTGCGCATGCAAAATAATAAAAAAAGACATTGTCACTTGTCCCATTCCCTGTACCTCACAGACACACCCTGCTCCCTCTCTTAGGAAGCTTCCCTTCAGAAGGTGGGAGACTCCTGGGCAGTTGGCAGACTCGGCTTGATTCTTTGGTCCTGCTCTTTGGTCATATGCCCGGCCCAGAAGAGGTGGCAGGAGGAAGGGGAAGGATGGGGAGGGGGTAAACGAGAATGGCACACAGATCCCATGCTCATTATGTATGACAGATACTCACCCGGCCACATCCGATCGCTTCACTCAAGAGCCATCAACAGCTCCTCAGTTCCTCCCAGCAGAGGTTTCTTGTGATCTGACCTTTCCCTGCCCGTGCCAGCTTCTCCCGACCCTTCCTACCTTAATGTTACACCCCAGCCATGCCCTGGTGTTATTTCCCAAAGATAACATTCATGCAGTCATCGATTTGTTCAACCAATATGTGGAATACTGCTCTAAGCCCAGCTCCAGATAGACTGGACTGACCTCAGCAGCCTCGGCAGCTGCCTGTCTACACTGTTGTCTACCATGAGCTCAGCGAAGCTCTGTGGAATTCAGGCACAGAAACCAGTCGCGGGGGGACACATCAATAAACAACCTATCCTGGAGCTGTGCGTGTAGTGAAGGAAGCTAAAAGCAAACAAGGGCACAGGCAAATAACCTCATTGCTACTATTGAAAACCGAAGTGCAATGATGGGGAAATGGGTCTGGGGAGACCTCCCCAAAGAAGCCATATCCAGTATGTCCAAAGAGCTTTCCAAACAGAGGAGCATGCAAGTGCAAAGGCCCTGGGGCGGGAAGACACCCAGCTATTGAAGAAATAGCAGAAAGGTGAGTGTTGAGAAGTTCTGGCAGCTGGGAGGCCTCCTGAGGTCCTTTGTTAGAAGGGGCTTGTGTGGCACCCCATGACTCCCGTGGCTCTGGTGGCCTTGGACCTGACTGTTAACAGCTCAGAAACAGTTCTGCCCAGGGAGCTTTTCCTATAATGGGATTTGCTCAATGGGATTTGGCCTGGAACACCAAATCAAATGCACATCTGGGGTAGGTGTGAATGGGGGATGTGTGCCACAGGCTAGGTCTCTCCCAAGTTCCTCGAGGCCTATGGATCAAAGGGTTTCCATTTCATCAGACCCTTGTCTCCAGGCAGAGCGGCTTCCGGAAGAGGTAAGTGGGTGGGGCCACTATGGAGAGACCACAGCTGGATTGTACAGGGTCCCTGTTCAGCAAATGGGTCTTTTCTTCCCATTCTGCAGATGAGGAAAGTGAGGTCTAGGGACTTAAAAAGTATATGGGGATCACACAGCCCACCAGTGGATACCCTGGGGTCTGCATCCGGGTCTCCTACCCCTGGAGTACTTCTGCTGGGTCTTCTCATTATAGGTAGTATAGAGTCTCCCCACCCCCATGTCCCTCTCCTGGCCTCTGGCTGGCAGGGGGACTTCTGAAAGTCCCTCTGTGCCCACAAAAGCAGGAAGCATCTTGCCCACAGAGAGGGGCCCAGCCGAGGTCTGGGTGTGCAAACTTTTGAACTTGAGGAACTCCTGGCCTGGTATGGCAACGCACCCCCCTCAGGAATGCCGAGGCCTCTCCCCGGGTGGGGTTTACTTTTGCCCAGTGACCTTGCTTTCACTAATGTATTACTTCTTGGTTGTTACCGTTACTAACTCAAAATCAATACCGACCTCCACATCTGTAAGGTTTTATCTGAAGGCAAATCTTAGGGCTGTCCGTCAGCCTGACTGACAGCCCTACCTTCCTCTCCCCTCCTCCCCTCCCCCTCCTCCTCCTCTAGCCCTTCCCCCATTCTCCAAATCAGTCCCAGCCCAGTCCAGACTAAATCAATAAGGGGGCAGCCTCACCCCCCTTCCGCCCCTGGGGAGAGGCCTGCTGCTTTCAGGGGTGGGGGCCCCCCTTCCCACAGCCTCTGCTCACCACCTCCTCCCCCGGGACGTGCTGGCGAGCTCCCCTACTTTAAAAGAAGGGGATGGGAGAATGTAATTAATTCCCTCCGTTCCTGAGCTGGCCTGAGGGCCTGGGACCGAGGAGGCTGAGCTGTGAGCTCTGCACCCTCTGTGATAAACCAGCGCAGCTTGGGGAGCGGCTGCAATTAGACGAGCCAGGGCTACAGTGGGGCTGTGTGGTGGGAAAGGGAGGTGCAGGGGCATGGAACTGGGAGGTCAGGGCTGAGGGAGCCTGAGTCAGGTCAGAGACCACCCCCACCTATCAGAGGAATAGCACTTTTTCCCTGAGGGATCTGGGATAGTTGGTTTGGGGGGCAGAGATGGAGTGAGGGTCCTGCAGCCTAGAAACCAAAATATCTTTTCCTTTTTTATAAGACAGGGTCTCATGTAGTCCAGGCTAGCCTATATTTGCTATGGGGTGGAGGATGACCTTGAACTCCTGATCCATCCTCATGCCTTCACCTCCCCAGTGTGGAGATTACAGGCATGGGCTGGCTGCCATACCTGCCTCAGAATACCTTCTTCAGCATGGGTGCCCAAGGCTGACTCCCTGACCCCGCAGCCTCAGTCTTCTCGTCTCTATGATGGGAATGTCAATATCTGAAGTGACCCAGAGGGCTACTGTGGGCATGAAATGAGGAAATGCCTGGCACCCCATCTAATCCCAGTAAAGGCCAGCCGGCTTTCCCTCCCTGCTGGCATCTGCTGCTACCTGGATTGGTGATAGAAGGAAAGGGAAGACTCAGGGACCCCTTCACCCCAGATGGAAGTGCACCCTAGAAAGCAGACACTGGCAACTCTTCCTTCTTCATTTGGGAGGGACGCACCTTTCTCTCCTGGCACAGCTCAGCCTCACATAGCAGCTCTTGTCAAACTCCAGAGGGAACGGATGTGAGTCACATTAGCAGGCCACATTCTCTGTGGCCTGAGAAGGCTCAGGTCTCCCAGTGTCACTGTAGGAGACCTGGAACCCACACACCCCAGCGGGGCACAGCCACACAGGACGCAGTTGAACATAGGCTATCAACAACCCGAAGCCCTCTTGTACTGACCCTCCGAGTCACTTACCCTCAAAGCCTCCTTCTCCAGCAGGATAGCCCTTGTCTTCTAGAACCTTCTCTCTGCCACTCCCTCTGGTCCCCAAACTAGGTTTGGCTCCTAAAGGACCTGCTGACTCTTCCCTCCAAGCCTCAGGGCCAGTGCCAGCTCTGGCCTACCATGTGCTAATTCATCCCTTGACTTCTGTGAGCAGCCAGAGGGGAACTTGTGGGAGACACGGGACATACTTTTGTCAGATCCTGTGAGAATGTCTCTAGAGACCAAGAACTATCTCAGGGATGGATGATGTGCTGGGGTAGACCTAGGTCCTAAGGGTGCTCATTAGGACCAGTGAATGGTCAAAGGGGGACCAGGCTGCATGCCAAGCCCTGATCTTCCATCTGGGCTGTCCATCGGAGTCACCTACGGGTCTAGGGTGGCTTTTAAAGACACCCGGGTGACTCTAATGGGTAAGCAAGTCAAAAAGCACCACCCCAAACCATCACTGCACACACAGTGGCACCCACACCCACACGGGCAAAGGTGTGGTTGCATACAAAACACATGGACACATAGATGTCACACAGGAACGCACACACGTGTGCAAGGCTGCTGACAAACACACAGATTGCTGTAGGTACCAAGCTGCACACGTGGGGTGTGGGGCCATCCACACATCCACAGAAGCAGACGGACTGACACTTCACACACACCGCAGCCTCACAACTCCACCTTCTCCAACAACCTGTGCAGACCTATCTGCCTATATGGCCCTCCTCCAGACCCCACCGGACACCCCAAGACACACACACACACACACACACACACACACACACATGCGCACACATGCCTCATCGCCCCCTGCCCATCCCTGTCTCCAGCTGGGATTAGTGCAGGCGAGAAATCACCCACCCAGGCAGCCAGCCCCCACTGCTTCCCGCTCTCTGCCACTCATTCTCGGCTAAGAGGATCTTCCTCCCCCTCCTGCCCCCTGTGGACAGCGGTAATGGGCTTCGGGTGCTGACTTAGAGCTTCCAAATAAGATTTCCTGCAGGTCTCCCTGGCCTCCGCCCCTTTGCCAGCCTCCCCACTTTTGGCCTGTATCCCATCCCCCACATCCCACGAGGACTCTGCTAGCCTGATCACCTTCTTCTCTTGTGACACACACCACCTTTTAAGCCTGGTACTTACTCCATGAAGTAGTTACTCCACTTTACAGATGAGGAAACTGAGGCTCCGGGGCATCATGCATGGAGTCACCCAAGGGAATAATGACTGGGCTGGAGAAGGAGCCTGGAGTCATGAATTCCAACTCCATGTACTGGCCTCACACCAGACAACCGGGCCTCACAGTATGTATTCAGAATGTAGGATGTGTGTGTGTGTGTGTGTGTGTGTGTGAGAACACCGGGTATGTGTGCATGTGTGCTCACATGCATAGCTGTTAACTGTATGCATGTACAAGCATTGGGCGTAGGCATGGGAGTATTGTATCAAGGATTGTGTTACACAGGAGCGTATTACACATGCCTGTGAGAAGCTTGTGGGCATTTATGTGGGTATGGTATTGTGTACCTGAGATTTTTGTGAGCACGTGAGAATATTGTATGTACATACTTGAGTATTGCATCTGTGAGTTTCGTGCGTGCTCATGGGTCTCTGTGTGTGATCATACGCAAAGGTGCACGTCAACCTCACCAAGAATGCAGGCTGAGGCTGGGCCCTCAACAGCTGGGGGTCCCTGGTAAACACTGATCCTTGCTTCCTTGCTTGCCAGTCTCTGGGGAGGGGGAGGGTGGCTCAGCTCTGGCAAGATTCTGGGCAGGTCATCCAGCCCCAGAGACAGGGAAAGACTGGTATCAGCAGGCTGAGTTACAGAGGAGTAGAAGGGTGAGGAGTACGTGTAAACTGACAGCCAGGAGGACCCCAGCAAGACCTTCCCAGTATGAAGAAAAGATGGAAGGGGGCGTGGGCAGGCTTGGCTGGTAAAAGCTGTGATCTTACTGGGTGGAGCTCACCTCTCTAGGCAGCCTTCATCCCTCCTGCAGCCCAACTCCTTCAGAGCCTTCCCACAAACCCTCCCACACATCAACACTCCCATGTTCTCTTGTGGCCACCGCAGTCCTGGATTTGACAGGAACTGCTTGGGGACACACTGGGTGTCTTATTCCCAGGGGCCCAGCACATAGTAGGTGTCCCACAAACATTTCCTAAGTTCAGGATGGAAAGAAGGGCTTGCTTTCTCCCCAGTCCTGGCCTGGCACAGACTTGCTTAAATGAAAGAATAAAGGGGACAGGGGCTCAGTGACGTGTTCCCACACCTCCACCCCAGAGTCCCTTCCCAGCCCACAGGAGCAGGGAGGAGGGGGAAAAGCTATGAACCTCTTGCTGGAAGAAGTCACCACAGACTCACACACACACAGTATTGGGTCAACGAGATGCCATCCTCCAAATATCCGGAAACATGATGGAGTTTTGGGCAGTCCATCCTTGGCTGGCCAAGGCTGGAGGTGCCCATGTGAGATGAGCCCCGGGTGCGGGGTGGGATGGGGGGAATCGGGGTGGGGGGTGTGCGGTGGCATTGAGAAAGCAAGCGCTTCTGATGGCTCGATAAACACAGCCAGGGGATTAGAGCGACTCTGCTCGAAGCGGCTGAGGGGTTGGGGAAAGAAGGGACCAAGCCGATCGCTGGGAAAGATACGACTATTTAAAGATAATGATTGCATAAATTTAATTAACACAGTTTCACGCGGCAAATGGCCGTTTTGTAATTAATGTATCTGGCCTTACTAAGCATGAAAGATCCCATCTCCCTCCCCTCCCTTTCCCCAGCTCCCCCTCCTCTGAGGCCCTAATAGAAGACAGAGAACAAGTGACAGAAACAGTTTGTCAGTGCTCCAGGTGTCAGGGGCCTAATTGGCCGAGCTGAGGGGAGGAGGAGGCAGGGGGATGAGAGGGAGGGAGGAGGAGGGGGTCTTAGGCCCTCTGGCATGGGGGGGGCTCCCATCCATAATTGCCAGAGACGAGGATGCAGATTGGCAATGGCAGGGACTGAGTGGTGACAGTGAGGCCTCGTTAGTACCCAGGCAGACAAGCTGGCACATATCACAGTGGGTTAGGGCCTTGCGGTCATGATGGCTCGGGCCAGCTGCCTGTGTTGAGGGGGCACATCTCTTTAGAAGATGAAAGCATGGACCACCCTCCACTCCCTCTTCCAAAAAGAAAAAACAAAAAGGGTGGTGGTGGGGTGGCTGGGACTGAGAGAGGCCCATAGGGAAACACGACCACCGCAGACTCCATAGTTAAACACCTACGGTTTGTGGGCAGCCGCTGCTCCTTCCCACCAGTAAGACCCATATCAGTTCAGAGATGGACATTTTCATCTTTCTAAAATGGGAATGGCGGGACTGGGAAAATGGCTAAGCACTTAAGATGAGAATGTTCCTTCCACCCATCAAGTGCCTTCGCAACTGTAGGGCTTCTCTGGATACTTCATAATCCCATCAAGAAAGTCCTACCTGGTCATCTTAGACCTGGTAAAGGGAGAGGCTAATGAAAAACAACTTTTTCATGTTAAAGACTGGGGGGGGTGAGCTGGGGAGACGGCTTGGTGGTTAAAGACACTTGGTTGGAAAGCCTACTGGCCCAGGTTCAATTCCCCAATGCCCAGGTAAAGCCAGATGCACAAAGTGGTGGATGAGTCTGGAGTTCACGTGCAGTGTCAGGAGGCCCTGGTATGTCCATGTTCTCTTTCTCTCTCTCTCCTCACAAATAAAAAGAAAATAAATAAATAAAATATTAAAGACCAGAAAACGGAGGTTCCAGGAAGAGAAAGAGTTTGCTCAAATTCACAGTTCAGTGGCGAGACTGGGATTTGAACGTAAAAGGGATGAACTGAAAGTGAATTCTCATCTGGCTCTTGTCCCAGCCTCATGGTGACTAAAATGCCTCCTGGCTTCTCAAGAAGCCACTCACTGCAATACTGTCTCCTAGGGTTCTCGTGAGGTGACCAGAGGATGGGCTGAAGAGTGGCCACACCTGTGTTGTCTCTGAGGGGGAGTGTAGCCTCTCTGACACACTTTCTTCTCTGCGAGCCCCTTGTCCAGTGGCCCAGCAAGCTCGGGCCTGGCTCAGTTTTCTCTGAGGAAGGCAGGACACAGAGGCCCTGAGCCAGCCTGGCTGGTGAAGTGGGGGCCCAGCCACCCTCTCCCAGACCAAATTCAATTTCGAAGTTTAATGAGCTTGCAGAGCAGCCCGGTGAGTTCTCGGACTCTGCTCCTTGCCGGCTGGGTGGTTCCCAGCCTGGCCACCGTGCACGCAGTAGCCGAGCCTGGGAGAGCCCTGGGCCCCGTCAAGAGTGGCGGGGGCATGGAACGAGTGAAAAATGTCAGAGCAAATTGCTCTTGACAGCGTTAATATCTGCACCTCATAGCAATAATTACATGTAAATAAATAGCAAAATCACACTCAGCTGGAGGCAGCTCACGAGGACCAGCTGAGGGCCCGCAGAGCTCTGCTGGAGCCCCAGCCTTCTGCTCCCCATCTCTCAGCCAGCGGACTCACACTAGGCATCCCAGCCATTCACACTAGGAAGGGAAGAGGGGAAGGGAGCTGCTGGGGTTCCCCACCCCACTTTCTCAACCAGCCTTGGGGAAGCCTCCTTCATCTGTTCTGTCTCTAGCTCTCTGCTGGGGCCTGTCTCTGCAAGCCCGACCTCTCTTCTGCACACCCTTGGCTGCCTTCAAAGCTTCCCCTGGTCCAAGTCCCTCTTTATATCTAAGACTATCTTGGTCACCCAGACATCCTCACTTCCTCTCTCAATCCCAACATCAGGCTGACCGTCACACAAAGCCACAGCTAAACATGACCCACCTTCCTGGAGACAGAGGGCCAACCTGACTAGGTGCTGCCTTATGAAGCTGTTCCCTAACACCCATGGCTCCACAGCGGCAGGGAACACAAAACCCCCATGCGTTCAGAAAGAGAGTACTCAGCCATTCTTGGAGTGACTGGAAGAGTAAGTAGTCAGAGCCATCTATGGGCCCTGATGACCATTCCTCAGAGACCATCAAAACTAAGGGAGCATCAGGGAACACCCTAGGGTCTCCAAGCAGATGCTCCTCTGGCTGCCAAATCCAGAGGCCTGTTAATTCATGGGTTTTGTTTGGCTCAATTGTACTGTGAAGTCTGCAAGAGCCTCAACCATATCTTATCACAAGAGGCTCTTGGAGGGCCTGAGAGAAGAAGTGGAGGATGGGAGAAAGGGATGGAGGGGAGAGATGCAGGGAGCCACTGTGGCTCACAGGTGGATACTATGCCTGGATGAATCCAGGGGTCCCCTCCCCACAAGCCCAGGCCTCTTTGGATCCCTGCTTGATCAGTAGTAGTAACTTGTGAAGTTCCAGCTCCCGGGGCCCTGGGACAAGGCACGCAGATGGCCCTTCCAGCGACTTAGACACCTTGCACAAGCAGGGAACAAAGTCTCCATTCTTTGAGAAACAAATATCTTCTCTGGAGCGGCCCCACGCCTGGCACCTTCTTGTTTAGCTCAGAGGCTAATCCACTTATCAAGGATGAAATGCCTGCGAATCCCTAGTTGATAAAGGCAGCTACAAAATTAGCAAAAAAAAAAAAAATGGGCCCTCGGCAGGGCCGACTACCACAATAAACAAGAGACCAGAAGATGTTGTCTGTTTTGGTCCCTAGGCGGGAGTGATGCCAGGAATAGATAGGAGGCAAGCCGGCTGGGAAGGGGATGCTCAGGGCATGGGTTGTACAGGGGTTGGCAAGGCAGGCGAAGGAACCCGAATGCCCCCAACCAACTCTCACCTGAGCTCTCAGTGCCAGAGTCAACCCCATTTGTTCCATGACCTTGGAGCTGGCTATGTTTCCGTATACAGCCATTCACAATGCAAGCTAATATTTCTATACTGCGAATCCAGGCCAACTAACTAATGTTCTGACCACTTCAATGTGTTAACCCATATCATCCTCTGAGCAACCGGGATGCAATGTAGTCAGAGGCACAGAGAGCTCAAGTCAGCTACTCAAGACCACACAGCAGGTAAGCATTTCTAATTTAAATAACACTCTCCAATTGGACATGACCAATTCCAACTCTAGCCATGGTCCCCAACTCTGTCAAGCAGCTCCTCTAAACCAGACAAGGCTGCAGTCCCAGCTTCTAGGCTGTCAAAAACTAATCAGTGTCAGGCCCCCCTCTCTGCATCACCAACAGAACCAAAGCTGTTCTCTGCCCTATGGTAGTTGGCAGCTCTGTACTTGGGACTGAGTAGCCCTGCAGATGCCCCAGGCAGTCACTCGACTTTACCCCAAGGGGCTCAGGGCACAGCATCCTGACCACAGCAGCAGGACCATTGTCACCATCACCCAGCCAGGGAGATGGACTTTAGTGACCTTGGCAGAGTTGAACCAAGTTGGCCAGGGGAAGGAAGGACTGGAAGAATATTCTGAGGCCCACCCACAGCCAGCTGTGGCTTGGGGAGGAGGGGCTGGGGGCGGAGACATTAATCACCGGGAGCACCTGTCACAGTAGCATCTGGAACTAAAGGAAAACACTTGGGAAGGGGCAGGTCTTCCACCCCAAGCTCCAGGGGTTCTGGGACCTGTTACCGCTATGCTGGGAGGCTGGCATCTGGGGTTCAGTAGCCCTGGAAAAAGTCTCTGCTGTGGCTAGACACCTGGACTGTGGGTGGGCGTTCCAAAGAGTGGGGCAGGTCACCCTGTTAGGGGACAAAGGGACCTCTGCCACTGTGAATCAGCAGCTTGGGTGCTGGTGGGGCTGTAGTTTCTATTTGGGTTTATGTAGCTGCAGAGTCGAGCTGTGTCTGTCTCCTAGGAACCCTCCAGTCCCTCTCTGCACCCAACCTCTCTGCTCTGGGCCCTCTGCAAGCTCTGGCTCCCAGGATGCTCAGCTTCGCTGCTGGTACTCCTCCATCAGTCCTTGCTGGGATTCCTGTGTCCCAAGCTCTCTCTCTCTCTCTGCTTGCCCTCCCTGCCTCTCTGCCCCTGCCACTGTGGCTCTGTGTGTCCCTTTGTTCTTAATCTCTTCTCTCCTATTTCTGTCATTTCTGTCTCTGGAAAGAGCCTGGACCCTTTTGTGAATTCCCCGGACCCATGGTCCTTCTCTGGCCAGCATCTCATAACCTGGCTCTCTGGTCTGTCTCTCTGTTCTTTGTGTCCCTCTGGTGACCCTCCCCAACACAAGTGCTGCCTGTAGGGGATATTATCAAGTCAGCCCACGACCTGGGGGTGCAGGGTTGAACTCCTACCTGCTGGAAGTCAGCAGAGTTCAGTTCTGGATGTCACAGCCAGAGAAGTCCTGGATCTATCTCCTCCCGGCCCCTGGGACTATGCTCTCTCTCTCTCTCTCTCTCTCTCTCTCTCTCTCTCTCTCTCTCTCTCTCCCTCCCTCTCTCTCTCTCTCTCTCTCTCTCTCTCCCTCTCTCTCTCCCTATCTCCCTCTCTCCTTTCTCTATCTTCTGCTTCCTAGGGCAGTTCACACTGAGTCCTTCAGGGAACTGAGAAGGGAGGGCAGGAGAGACCACCTGACCAGCACTTAGGGTTTGGAGTCCTAATCCCTGGGGATCTTCTAATTGCAGCCCAGTTCCAGAGCAACAAGGTTGCAGCCTGGTCTCTCCTGTCCAGGCTAGCCAGCCAGAAGGAGGGCATCTGACTCTGGAGCAGAGCTGGCTTTGGGATTCCAACACTGTCCCTCCATGCTGACATTGGGATTCACCTCTGGAGTCTGCAAGATGAGCAGATGACCTCAGGCCCTCAGTGCTGATTTAGGACCTATCAGCCCACAGGAGCAAGAGTGCTCTGTGAAGCTACCTGTGGGGGTCCTACATCTGTCATCCCAGCTCTTGAGAGGCAGAGTCAGGAGGAGTGCCTCAGGTTTGAGGCTAGCCTGAGCTACACTGTGAGTTCCAGGCCATCTTAGCCTACACAGTGAAACTTTGTGCAAAAAGGGAGAAGGGTCTGGGGATGTAGCTTGCCTAGCATATGCAAGGCTGGGTTTTATCTTTACCACTGCAAAAAAATAAAGTAAAATAAAAGGTCACTTTATCAGCCACCAGGTTCTGAAGAAACAGATGTCACTATGCAGTGTAGGGATGTTGGACAAGCACCCTATTTCCCTGGGGGGTAGAAGCCAAGAAGGACCCCAGTGGGGACAACTGCTCACTCCAGAGATCCAGAAAGTGAATGGGTGGTGGGGTGGACCTCCTGGGGGCTCAGGGAAGAATGCTGGGGAGTTCAAGACAGAGAGAGCATTGTCCATGGCTGGAGACGGGAGCCCCTTGGCAGGGGAGGCTCAGGAACCTCTGCCCCTGGGCACCATGTCTCAATTTCAGCTTGGACGTGTCCCCTTTGTGATAAGACATTTGCCAGGGCCCTCACGGGACCTTAATCCTCCATTGCTGCTGGCCAGAGACCCCTGGTCTAAAGGGAGTGTCACATTCATCTGGCCTGAGGCCAGCTTCACCGGGTAGGGGTGGGGGGGCCGTGGGTTAGGGAGCTGAGAGCTGAGCCCCAGCAGGATGGAAGGACAGGAACAGGACTGAGTGGGTCTTCTGTCCTCTTGGCTGGTGCTGGATCATTCACACACAGCTGCCTGTTTTAAATGCATGCTTTCCCAGGCTCTGTGTCAAAGTGGACATTGCTCCAGCCATAGGACTGGAGGCAGAGATGGCCTTTTAGGCCACCGCCGCATGCATCTTGCCCTCCAAGAGACCAAACTTGTTCTGGGCCGCAAAGGTGTGTGGTGTTGAGAGGCTATTTCAGGGAGTTTCCCAGTCCTGGGATCGCTGGGGACAAAGTCTCAGTGTGGGGCTCCCTCTTTAGAGTAATTTTCTTTCTTTTGTTTCTGGGGGGGGGATGGGGCTGAGTCTTGCTATGCAGACCAGGGTGGTCTCAAGCTCAAGTTCATAGTGGTCTCAAGCGGGAGGGGCGTCTGCCCACCCACCTCCGTGCCCATCCTCCAAGTGCTGGGATTACAGGCGTGTGCCACCATGCCCAGCTTCAAAGTCACTTTTTAAAGAAAAGAGGTCCACATATTGATGTTATTAGGGTATATACTTATATAGGAGTCCCCAGGTCAGGGAGGTCTTGGGCAGGACCTCCAGCTGTACTGGGTGAGATTACCAAGGTGATCACTTACTAATCCAGTGATCTGGGGATGCCTCCACCTGGCTGCCTGGGACAATGACTTCTTTAAAACTGTTTCTGTCCCATTGCAGGTCTCCTATTGTGGCTGTCATGGGTGAGCCTGGGCTTTGGGTCTTCAGCAGGCATCTCTTCCAGGGCTTAGGGAAGAAGCCCTGGCACTGATCTAAACTTCCTAGACTGTGAAGGGCCCACCCTCCTCTAGTAGGCATGGTCCATATCATGCATGTACTGCCCAGCTTCCATGAGCACTCACTGATCCTCAGGGCTGCCCTTCCGGCCTCAGATCTCAGAATGCCTGGGTAGAGTCCATTTCTCATGACTTCCCTTCCTACCACACTCAAACACAAATGTTCTCTCTGCCCATCAATGTGGGGTGGGGAGGGGCTCCCCCTTGACTTCACCTTTCAGAACCTCGTCTCCAGCCCTTTCTGGTCTCACACAGAACTCCACTTGTCAAGGATAGAGACCTGTCTAACCTTGTCAGGCCAATGGCCCCGAGGAAGCTAGGTGCCCACAGACTCCTCAGTGTAGCCAGGCACTGCGCCCCAAAATGGAGAAGAGCAGAGGGTGGGGGAAAAAGTGGGAGGGGAAGCTGGGATTTGCTAAGGAAGAGAGGGGACCTCGAGAATGATCTAGGGTCCCCAAAGAATGGATAGGGGGGTGGGACCTGACTCTCCAAGGAAGCTGAGCTATCCAGCCTGGTCCCGAATGAGGCCTGCCAGGCTTCAGGCTCCATCCTGGGTCCCACAGCTGTGGCCAGTTCCCCACCTCCTGCCAAATCCTGGGTCCTGGGATAGTGGAGACAGGTCCCCTGAGCTTGGTGGCAGCGGCCTGGTGGCCTGCTCACTGCGGCTCGGCTGGGGATCCCAGGCCAGGCAGCGGGAATTAAGCAGGCCGCAGAGCACCTTATCTCGGGGAGACAGTTGTTGGGAATCACTTTGACTGAGTGGTTTTGTCTCCCCGCATTTTCCACTGTCAGGCGGCCTCGGGCCATGGATCAAAGGCGGCGGCGGTGGCGGCTGCGGAGCGGGAGGGGCATCTGCCCACCCCACCTCCGTGCCCATCCTCATCGGCCCCATCCCTTGCCCTGCTCACCACTGCCCCACACCTGGCCTGAGGACCCTGCGCCCAGCCCAGCCTCAGCCCACCCCCACCCCACCAGGGATCCTTGGGTGCTGGGAGGGGGGCTGGGGTGGGGATTGAGATGATGGGAAGGGTGGGGGAGGGGCTGGAGATGGAGAATGAAGGGGTGTTCAGGAGCCGAGAAATGGGAGTCTTGGAGAAGAATGGGAGCAATTAGGGGAGGAGAATGGGGGGCTGCACTGCCAGAGAGACAGAAGGGGCATGAATAAGGGTCTGAACCAAGGGGTGGGGGAGGGTCAGGAGGAAGGGGTCCTTGTACCTGTTTGCAGGTGTGTGGGAGGGTTAGACACATTAAAATGTGTGTGTGTGTGGTGGGGAGGCAATGGACTAGGGGGGGGGGCTGGAGATCATGGGAGGAATAAACACAATCAGAAGTGTGCTCCTCATCAGCTGTGCCCAAGACACATGGGCTGGGGGCCTCCGCTGAGGCAATACTGGAAGGCGGCCTGGAGGCTGTTCGCCCTCCCAGGAAAGTGTTGCCCTATGGCCCGGATGAGCAGGGGGCTCCACACAGGATACTCACCAAGCTGCATAGGAGTGAGAGGGTCCAACCACACACCCTGGAATTATTTCCAGAAACCCTCCAAGGGCCTCCCATACCCCTTGGCTCCCCATCAGCACAACTCCCTAGGTGGTCCAACACCTGTCCCAACTGGGGAAGGTGTTGGAGAAGCATTCCCAGCTGGGGAGAGGACTGGAAGGGGTGGGCAGCGCTGGGTCAGGGGGGAGGTATGGGGAAGAGAAGATGGAAATGAGACCTGTAAGAGGCAGTGGGGTGGTTTGGAAAGCAATTTGAAACAGGTTTCCTGAGATCCATCATGGTCCTTGCCAGAGGCTCACAGCCCCCTCCCGCCACCCCCAGCGCACTGCAGACAGCGCAGATGGCCACCTTGCCTGTGCCAGGCACAATTGAGACACGAGTACAGGCATCCACCTGTGACAGGTTACGCCTCTCACTTCTGTAAAGTCCCACTTTCCAGAGGCAGGGAAGAGCATGTCTGGAGTCACACAGCTACCTGTCACCTTCCTGAACTCTGCTCTCCTGTCTCTGGAAGGCGCTGGTATCAGCTGGGATTAAAGTGTTCCACTCTGGACTTTAGAAGATCTCACCACAGAGCATGACACCCACCACCTTCATGACATTTCCTGAGAAAAAGCGAAGTCTCTGGAGCCAGGCAGGCTGTTTGTTAATGACTTTCCCTAGACCAATTGTTCAACTGCTGCTTGCCTCTGTCCACCACCATTTGTAAGACAGAAATGACCCCAGGGCCTCATCCAAGGGGACTGAGGAAGACAGAATGAAGGAAGCCACATACTGGGCTCAGCACACATCATCTGGCCTGGGGTAAGCGCTCAAAAAAAGTAACCATGATCATTATTATTTAATAGCACTTGTCTAATAATATCCACACTCTCCATACACTGATAAAAGGTGATAAAAGCCGTAGGAAGTAGAGCTTGCCCACCAAGAAGAGAGGCTGGTTTGAGAGGAGGACAGGGCGGTGGGGAAGGTGTCCCAGGCCTCATAGTAGGTGCAGAGGCTGGGAGTCAAGAAGAATGTGACCCTTTGGGGACTCTAAAAGTCACCCCCACCTCTCCTCCCTGGGGTCCTGCGTGGCCTCCCAGCAGCCTCTCTCCTGCCAGGGAGGCTCCGAGTCTGCCCACAGTATTAATTGCTAATCTTCCTCATTTTCTTGGCCCCTATCTGCCTGGACTGTCTCTTCCTGAGCCCCCATGCTAATCAGCAAGGACAAATCCTCTCTTTGCATTCTTCCCACCAAGCTAAAGCCCTGGCCTGTTGGGAAGTGTAGCAGCCCAGGCTGGGGACCAGGAGGGAGGGGAGGAGACACAGGCCTAGGACTGCAAGGACCCACAAGGGCTCGGAGTCATCTGTGTGCCCAGGACTCACAGAATCACCCATTCTGAACCCAAAGGAGCCCTGCTGGCAGTTGGCCCACCTCCTTCATGGCACAGATGGGGAAACTGAGATACATCGTGGGGAACATTTACAGTGGGTTCAAGGCCAAGCTGGGAGAGAATTCAGGCCTCCCTAATTTCCCAACCAGTGTAATCCAGCCTGGCTAGACTGGGCTGGACCTAGCAAGACCTCTACAGAGCAGTGTCTGCTCAGGACAGGAACAAGCAGAGAATGGGAACATCGCTTCTCCCACAAGCTGTTTTCCCATGAATAGATTCATTTAAAGCTGAGGCTACAGGTAACTGCATGGGTAAGGACAGGGAGGCACAGAGAGCTGTGTAGCTTCCCTGTGGTCACACAGCAAGCAGACAGAGGAGCCAGAATGGGAACCCCAGTTTGAAAACCAGTCCACTGAGCCCAGTTAATGACTGTCACATCTTTACTATGTCCAGGCTGTACCAAGCTCCTACCCCTGGCTTTAGTTATTTATTGAGCCTTAAGCAAATTCCAGCTCCTCTTTGGGGCCCCTGAGGGCCATCGCTCAGCAAATCTTCTCTCCTCCAAATGATCACACCACATTATCCATAACAGATTCTCCAATGGATTTTTGTTTTGTTTTCGAGGTAGTGTCTTGCTCCAGGCTGACCTGGAATTCGCTACACAGTCAGTCTCAGGGTGGCCTGGAACTCACAATGATCCTCCTACCTCTGCCTCCCAAGTGCTGGGATTAAAGGCGTGTGCCACCACACCCAGCTGCTCCAATGGCTTTTTTTGTGTGTGTGTGACAGCACTGTCTCTCCTAAAATGCACCTTGTCAGAACAGAGACTTCCTTTCTCAGCCTCTCCATGTGAACTTGATGTGGACCATGTGATGACATTCGGATACAAACAAATGAGAAGCCAGCCAGGGAACAGTACCTATGTCTCACCAGGCCTGGACTTGCTGGTGGCCTGTTGCGTGTAAAAGTAAGTGGTACGCTGAGCTGCCTGGGTCCTCCCAAAGCCTGCAGCCCCTGGGGACGCACAGACACCTTCCCTTCCTGTTCGAACAGACTGGACCATACACAGGGGCCAAGGGGAGCTCCTACCATACATTCCTGAGAACTTGGGATGGTTGTTTAGGTGACAGCCACTGACCTTTGGTCACTCAGGGAGGCAGGCTCCCACTCACCTCTGAGAACAGAGAAAAGGCCAGCTGGATTCTACTACTGTCCCCTTTATGATTAAAAAAAAATGTGTCACCCTGCAAGCAGCCCATACCCAAGTGTTCACGGTCCACAAAGTCAGCGGTCACAGGCAAGATCCCCTCTTCCTAAGGTTAAGAACAATCCTGTTTAGGGAAACAGTCTCCTTCTTTGGCCCCCTCACTTCCTCCACCCAGGAAAAATGGGCAAAACAGAGACATAAACACCCCTCTGTTTTCACAGGAGGTGGCTGCACAGTCTCTCCCGTGGGACTGGAGCTGGGGGCCTCTGGTGGATGCCAGCAGGGGGTTATGCTGGGAGCAGCCACCGCCAGAGAAACAACTCCACTTTTCTGTGGAGGTGGATGACTGTGGACAAAGGCAGAGATGGCCAGAATGAGCTCACTAACAGGTTCTGTCCTCTGCGGTTCAGTGCCCAGGACCAAAGCCAGCCATGGACTCATACTTCCCCAGTGGCCAGGTCCCTGCATGGCACAGCCTGGCCAGGAGTACCCAGGCTGGAGCATGGCAGACAGATTGGACAATGCCACATCTTCTGGTTGCTACAGTTGCTATCCCATTCAGCTGAGACCAAGGGCAAACCAATGTGGTCTGGGGTGTGGTGGTCTCTGGGAACTGGGCTGTTATCGGGTATAATAAAGGCTAGCTGGGGAGGACAGACACTGAAAATGCTACTGGACTTCAGGTCCAAGGAAGTCTAGCCACAGATTCCTAGCTCTGTCCACAGACTGACCTCTGACCCCATGCCAATACCGCTGGTCACAATGAGAAATGGGGGCAGGGTGGAGGGTGACTTGGTTGACTTTCCTTGATTTGCCCCAGAGGAGCAAGGGGTACCTGGGTGGGTCCTGTACTTTCTGCTGCCTGTACCCCAAGCACCTCTCTCTCTTCCCAGCCTGGGTCACCAGCACACTCTATATTGTTCTATAAGGGAAATCAATGCAGTCATTTTCCAGCCAACTAAAAGGAGTGAAGAAGAGGGAGGAGCAGGGAGAGGAAGGGAGGAGCGAAGGATACAGATAGGAGGAGACATGGAGAAGGCACACTTATTAAGCACCTACTGTATGCTAGGCACCTTACTCAAAATTCCCCTTAGTCCTTCTATTAACCCTGAGAGTTTGGGATTGCTTTCTTATTTTTGGGTGAGGAAAATAAACCTAGAGAGGTTAAGCAAGCTGCCCGGGGATCACACAACGATTTACTAAGTGGCAGAACCAGAACTCCAACTCCGGGTTGCTTGTTGGAAAAGACCTGGGAATTTCTCTTAACTCTGGCTTCCTTCTACTTGTGGGGCATGAAAGAGATGCCTCCTGAGAAAAGGAAATCCCCAAAGAGACCCTTCGAAGGATGCTCATGGCCCAGGAAGGGAAGTAAGGGAAACGGTGGGCGGGGCTCCGAGGAGCTTGTGTCTGGGTTAAAGCCCCATGCTCTGACAACCTGCTAAGCTGGAGAAATGAATTCTGATCCTTCCAAAACCCAACCTTGGAAAATGTTCGAGAGAAGGGTCTCCTTTCAGGGGGGCGGAAATCCTCCATACCTCCTCTGGATGGCCCGGTAATGCCAGGATGCCCCCAATCTGCTTTGAGGAATGGAGGGATTAAGAATAATAAAAAAATTGCAATAAAATATGTGTGAAGAAGGGGGTAATTGTGGACAAACGCGGCATTCAAATTCATTTTTCAGCTCTTTTACACACCATTTCAATCTTATTTTCTGCTTGTTAATGAGATCTTGTTGCCTGGGCTAGGCAAAACCTTCCAATATCAGGACGTAATTGCACATAATTTTCTCTCCTACCAGTGATTTGCATCAGTTTTTAAAAAATTCTGGGCTATTTAACACCCCATGATTCCCCCTCCCCATCTTTCTGCCTACAAGTCTTTCACTCCCTCCTCCTTCCTCTTCCCTGGTCCAGCAAGACTCATTTTAAATGCTTATTAGAAAAGCAATGTCACCAATAAAGGGGTGGGAAGGAAGAGGAAGTGAGAGGAGAAAGAGGCCCAGCGTCTTCTACATCCACCCTGTGTGAGCATAGCTCAGGTCCTTAAAGTCAGTGACTTCTTGCTCTGGTCTTGCTGAGGGCCAGGGGTAGGGGTTCTGGAATCAAGCACATCTATGACCAAATCTCCATCACTCACTCACTGGCTCTGGGTCCTTCAGCAAGGTGCTTAACCTCTGTGATGATGTCTAGGGAGGCCATGGAGCTTGATGACCTCCAAAAGGCAGGTGCTTTCAGAGCTCTGGCACCAGGTAGATGCCTGTCTTTGATGACCAGGTATCACTGGAGGCCTTGGAGAATGCATTGGTATCTGCCATCGAGAAGGACTGCATTTGTCAGTAAGTACACATACCTGAAGTTCTGCTTTTGCCTGTGTTGGGGGGAAGAGGAGGCTTGCTGTTTGTGGATGTGGACAATAAACCTGCATTTACCATTCTCTGCCCAGGTGGCCTTGGACCTGAGCCTTTTATGGACATCAGGCCAACCTCGTGGGGAAGATACAGCACAACAACATGGTGGGCTCTGGAGGAAGAATGGTCCGATCCTAGCTCTGCCACTTCTAGAACCTGCCACGGAGCCTGGCATGGCTCATTGCTCAATGAATATTCACTGGATGGATATGTGGATGGGTGGATAGATAAACGGGGAGATGAATGGATGGATGGATGGATGGATAGATGGGTAGGTAGATAGATAGGGAGATGATAGATTGATGGGTGGGTGGAAGTGTGGATGGATGGTTGGAGAGAGGGGTGGATAATAGGTGGATGGGTAAATGTGTGGATAGAGGGGTGGGGAAATGGTTGTATGCTTGGATGGGTGGGTTGATGAGTGAATGTGTGGGGAGATGGATAGATGGATGTGGGGTGGGTGAATGGGTGGATAGACAGGTGAGGAGATGAATGGACAGGTGGATGTGTAGATGGATGGATGGGGAGACACATAGATAGGTAGAAGGGTGAATGGATGTGCAATTGATAGATGGATACATGGGTGGGTGGATGGATGAAGGGATGAATGTGTGAATTGATGGGTAGGTGGGTAGATAGATGATGGATGGATGGGTGATGGGAGGATGGGAGGTAGATGGATGGTGGATTGGTATATGGATGGGTCAATGGATGGATGGTAGATGGTGGTAAGTGGATGAATAGATGAAAGGATGGATGGATGATGGGTGAATAGATGAATAACTGGCCCTGGACCAGGCAGTTTCTGCATCTGGAAAGTGAGTGTCACAAGACAATTGTCAAGATTCCAATCATTCACCACCCACCATCCACCTATGATCCTTCCTCAAAAAGTAAAATGTTTCCTCCTGTTGGACTGAAGAGATGGCTTACTGGTTAAGGTGCTTGCCTGCAAGACCCAATGACCCAGACTCAATTCTCCAGGACCCATGTAAAGCCAGATGCACGAAGTGGCACCTGTATCTGGAGTCCGTTTGCAGTACCCAATTTCTCTCTCTTTTCTCACTATCTCTCTGCTTGAAAATAAATAAAATATAAAAATAGTGCCTTCATTTTAAGCTCCAAAGGAAAACAAATGAGGTGAGCATCAGGACAATTGTGATAGTAATGACAGGTCCCCTCTGGGACACAGTGTCTAGAGCTCAACTGTATGACTTTGGGCAAATCATTGGGCACTAGCTCTCCCCAGGTCTCAGTTTCCATTTTCAACTCTGACACAGAGCCAGAATCTAACAAAAGAATTGCCAAGGAATGACACCCCCACCTGCCCATAAGAGTCCCCAGCACAGGACCCTGCAAAGGAGATGCCAGGAATTGACCCTCCCCACTGGCCCTGAAAAGTCCCCAGTGCCCTGGCTACAGCCTCTATTCCAAGGCCCTGCAAGTGGTCCAATGCTGCTCCTGACCCTTCACTGGGGACCTGGGATGGTTAAGCTTGTCAGCTCCAAATGGCTTGCTGACATCTGTCTCCCATACCACTGGGATCTCAGCAAGAGGGCTATGCTCCCACCATCACACTTGAGGACAAAGGGTGTGTCCTTGCCATGCCACTCAGGAGAGTCCTTTCTCACCATGAGACTGGTGTCATCCAGGCCTTCGTGCTGGCAGGACACCATCCATCACAGGTGCTCAGGACTTATAGAGCTCATCTTGTGAAGGGCATTTTTGTTGCTTTCTTTATCTTTTTTGCATGTGTATGTGTGTGCTGAACTTGCAAGTATACATGCATGTGTGTACGTGTGTGTATGTGTGTGTACACGTGTGTGTGTGTGTGTGTGTGTGTGTGTGTGTGTGTGTGTGTGTGTGGTCCAGAGGTTGACATTAGATGTCTTTCTTCTTGATTGTTTTCCATTTTTTTCACTTGAACCCACAGCTCACTGAATCAGCTCATCTCTCTAGCCAGCTTGCCTGGGAAACCTGTTTCAGCTCCCAAGTGCTGAGTGTTTGTATGGAGGCTAGGGTGGGTCTTGTCTGCACACTTGCATGGCAAGCACTTTATCCACTGAGCCATCTGGCCAGTCCTCTCTCCTGAGCTGTTTTCTAAAGAATAATCTTTCAAGGAACTGACCACTGGCCAGGAGCAAGGGGGTCTGTGAGTCCAGACCCCAGATGAGCTATCAGAAGTGAGGTCCCAGGGACAGGCTTCCCTTTCCCTGTACTTCATCAGAAGGACTCAGGGCCAAAGCCAGGAGTCTTCTGAAGAATGTCTAACCTTATAAGGTGGGGGTCTGTAGCAGGGGCTGCAAGGGAAGGCTTTTGTCACCTGAATCAGCTCTGCCATTGGCCAACCTGAGGTCCTTGGCCCCTGGATTGAAAGAGCCCTTCCCTCCCTCCCTCCCTCCCTCCCTCCCTCCCTCCCTCCCTCCACCTGTCTGACCCAGCAGGGGTATTTCTACAGAGCGGGAGAGTGAGCAGTTAGGCATGAGTTTGAATCCTAGCTCTATCCCTTACAGGGGTTAAAATACAAACAACAATCTGCACAAAATCTGATATCACAGAGGTGCCAGAGAACTCAGTGGTCCTGTGAGTGAGTCATTGCTGGACCTGATATATATATATATATATATATATATATATATATATATATATATATATATATACACAGGGGACATATATATATATATGTCCCCTGTGGTGCTGGCTCTCTGGGGCAGGCCTAGGCTCTCTTGTCTTCACTTAACTGTCCCAAGTGCGGGGATGTAATTTACACTGGGTACAACTGTCCTCTGCATTTTCCTCTAGAGTCAGGGCCCCTCCCAGAGCTAAGAGGTACAGTGAGCTTTCCGTGGAATTCTGTTGGGCCTCTCCACAGAGTCCCCAAGGATGGGAGGCACCCGCTTTCCTAGTCAATGCATGAAGATGTCTATCTTTCCCACTACAAGCAGGATGACCCCCTGACCCAGGTCTGAACAGTGACTCCAAGAGCCCCAGATTCAGCCCTCCCCACCCCTCCACCCCCAGCTTGGACTCTCCTTTGACTTCAGGGAGACCAAAAACCTTCCAGTTTCACCCAAGCCATCCAGTGACTGAGAACCTGCAATCCCAGGTAACCTACCTCCAGCCCCAATGCCTCCCCCAGGCCCAGGTCAGTTGTGGGGAGGTTTCCTGTTTGTCAGAGGAGACACTGGAAGCCTTGTCTCTATGGATTGTTTCCCCACCTAAATAAGTTCTTGAGACCCCAGAGCCATGCAACTCTGCCTGCTCATAGGAGGGAGTGAACCCCAAGTCGGGGCTTCGAAATATCGGGACTTTTCGTTGCCTGTTCAGGAAATGCATGAGACAGGCCAAACCCCCGTGATCACATTCACACACACACTTGAACACAAACACATGACCACCACCTGCCCACTGCCCTTGCCTCTGCCCGGAGGGCAGCCCCTCCCATGCAGCTGTTCACCTCTGGATCCCCTCTGCCCCTGTCAGACCCTCCATCTGTCTTCACACCTTTGGTGGGAACCTGTGGGTGGGGCTCAGGGGTGGCCAATCCATCATGGCCTGGAAGCCTCCCAGCTGGAGGAAGAGGATGAATGGATGATCAGGGTGGAAGTTTTCTCATCCACTTATCTTGTTTGTTTGTCTCTCACTTAGCTAAGGGATGTGGGTCCAATTTAAGAACTTCCAGGCAGGGATGAAAGACGTGGCCCCTCCACTCCCGATCCTGCAAGCTGGCCACCCGAGGACATCTCATAAGCAGGCTGGTATCTGCCACTTTGGCCTTTCCTTCTCACCTTTAACCCCATCCCCAAGCCCCTCTTCCTTGTTCCTTGTTCTGCTTCCACCTCTGGAAGGTCTGTCTGACCAGTCAGCCCTGGGCATTAATGCAACAATAGTGGTGACCTTGAACCCCCAGGACGCCAACTTCCTCAGGTTCCACTGGGAAACATTCTGGCTTACACTGATGTTGTATGTGAAGGTTCTGTTCACCTAGAGTGCCAGCAAAAGAGTGGGGTGGGACCCCACAAGGGTCGGTGCAGGGGATGACAAGTCCTTCGAAGTTGATAGCCCTCAAGAAGCCTGTGGCTTCACTCAACCCACACTGGTCTGAGGAGATGGGAAACAACATTGTCCCCATTTCATGGGTGAGAAAATCAAGGCTCAGAAGGCTGGGGAGGTAGCTCAGTGTTTGAAGATTGTTAATCCAGGTCCAGTTTCCCAGTCACGTCAAGCTGAACATAAAAGTGGGTAAGTACCTGATGTTGGTTTGCAGTGGCAAGAGACCATCCATAAACACACACATGCAAAATAAATAAATAAAATCAAGCATAGAGAACGGGAGGGGCCTGCTTGCCGGTTTCCCACTAGAAAATGATGGACCTGAAATATGACTACTTCCTCATCTATGCAAAATCTATGCAAATGAGCAGAGGCAAGCCGAAAGGATGCACACTGGTCTCCCAGGCAGCTTTCAACCTCCCCAATGTCTGCATCTTCTCCCCCACACCACAGCTGTTCGGATCAGCTTACACTGCGTGTCAACCCTAGACCAGAGGAGAGGAAGGGGGCCTCAGCAGGTGGGAGGCAGAATAAAACCAGTCTCTGCTCTAACTCCTCCCAAGGGTATTTGGGAGCCTGTTGGAATTACAAAAACAAACCCTGGGCTGGAGAGATAGCTCCCTAGGAAAAATGCCTGCAGTTCAAACATGAGAACCTGAGTTTGGATCCCTAGCACCCCCATACAAGCTGGGGGAGGGGGTGCATGACTGTAATCCTAACACTGGACAGTGGAGACAGGGGTCCTGGTTGGCGGGCTAATCTAACTGAATTGGTGAGCTCTAGGTTTATAGAGAAACTTTGTTTCAAAGATGTGTCCAAGGAAGACACCTGCACCTGCCATCAACCTCTGACCTCTACACACATGTGCATGCACAGACAGACACTTGTGTTCACACAACACAAACATACATACCACAGACAACATACACATGCGAAAAACCTCTGAGTCTATCAGGTCCTCAAATAGATCCAGATTCCAAGCCTCACAGGGTCTGTGTATCCAACACACCAACCAACCACCGCCACAAGCTGAGTATTATCTTTTCCACTTCCCCCAAGGTGGTCCCATGACCTCTCACAGTGTCAGGCAATGAGTGACTGAACCTGCCACCAATCACACGTGAGCAAACTGAGCTTCTTTTCTAGAACCTCCTGCAATTCTCTCAACCCACAGGACAGAGTCCTGTCTCCCAGTGATGGGTTTCTCCTGGTGAAAGGTGGGACACAGAGCACCGATACATCCAGGAGGGACTCCAAAGAAGGTAGAGTCTCAGCAGTTAAAAGTGCTTGCATGCAAAGCCTGCAGGCCCAAGTCTGATTTCCCAGAATCCATGTAAAGTCAGATGCGTAAAGTGGCACATGAATCTGGAGTTCATTTGTAGGAGCAGCAAGAGTCTCTGGCATGTCCATACTCTTTCTCTTCCTTTCAAATAAATAAATAAATAAATTGACAGATGGGGTTACACACCAGCTAGACACCATTCCAGGGCACCTGCCTGGGAGGGAACAAACCAGCAGAAGATGGCCGAGTAAATGGAAGGATACCAAGATCCATCGATAAGACAAGGTGACAGCCAACTGCACAGCATGAGATGTGCCACCTCTACCACATCTGCCAGGGCCCAGGAGAAAATGCACAGGAGCGGTGACATTTATAATGCTCTGACTGCTAGCCTGACAACCAGTTCAAAGGCGATGGTGACCAACACAGTGATCAATCAAAACCTATCAAAGCAGGAATCCAGAGGCTACAGAGAACTCAACACTGAATCAGACTGCCAATAGGCTGGCCATGGCTCAGGGGACATTGTGGAAGAGGGGCCTGGAAGATTGTA
Organism: Zapus hudsonius; assembly: GCA_004024765.1. NCBI lineage: Eukaryota > Metazoa > Chordata > Mammalia > Rodentia > Dipodidae > Zapus > Zapus hudsonius. The sequence continues at coordinate 68,855 of PVHP010001325.1, forward strand.
AGAGCCACAAAGTGGGTAGGAATGCCCTGAGGCACGGTTCCCTCCAAAGATCCCGCAGGGACTGAGATCTTCATGACCCCGCAGTGACTCCACTGAGGAGGGCACCCAGGGTAAGGGGAGAAAGATGGAGAGGTAAAAGAGTATAATCAAATAAAGAGTATGATAAAATTAAATGACAAATCAAAAACAAACAGATGCAGTCAGCCTCCTGTGGGGATGGCACAAAGCTTCCTGCCCACTGGTGGAACACGCCTGATGCTCCCATCTGGACACTGGGAGGTGGACAGGCCAGCTCATCAGGCTCTGAGCAAGCCCTAATGCAATGCGATTGATTCCTCAGGAGGAATGGGAACTGGTTCTCCACCCCAGGTCTGCAGCTGGGGGTCGGGGGGACGGATACATCTCCCACCCAAACTCTCTCAAGGTCCCCAGCAGCCAAAACCTTCTAGAAACTACTGAGTTCTGAGTGATGCCATTTTCCTGGGCCTGGCAATAGACCCCTAGGAAGAGCGGGGAAGCTGCCTACCTGAGGAGACAGGCCGTTGCTGACAGGGTTCATGTGGTTGGACGGGGCCCCCGGGTTCATGAAGCTGTCGGAGTAGCTGGAGAAACCATGGCGAGCTCCATAGGCAGAGCTGCTATCCGCGGCGGCCGCCGCTGCAGCCAGCCCACCCTGGTGCATGGTCGAGGGTGGCAGAGGCTGGGGCCGATGTACTGTGCTGCCCCCATCTGAGGAGAGACCCAGAGATGTCTGAGCAAGTGGCTTTGCCGCCACACTGAGAATCCCAGGACAGAACAGGAGCCATGGGCCTCCTCCACCCTCTCATCCCCTAGAGGGAAGGGATCAGCTTCTGGGGTGACTTGGGATGGGTCAAGCTGGCTCCCAGACAGCTTAGGAACCTAGGCCCCTGCGTGGCTCCGCCAGGACCCCTCAGCACAGCCTTCCAGGGCTGGGACCTGGCTAGCCTAAGTGTTGACTCAATCTATTACTGACAATCCCAGGCAGGGGCTTCTGGATCCCTCACCTCCAAATGCTAGGCTACTGATCCTTTGGGGGCAGCCCCTTGGGGCAGATGTCAAGGAGTGGGGTTTCCTGTGTAAGCTGGGGTTAAAGCAGGATGGGTGAGGGTCCAGGAGGCTGGGAAGAAACCCTTCTTCCTTTCTAGGTTCCTCTCATCCCTTGGCACTTCCCATCATCTACCTGCCACCTTGCCCCCTCGGCTTTTCCTTTGCTGAGGCCACATAGGATCTTCTCAAGCTACCAGAAGAACCAGGCCCAAGAAATCGACCTTTCTTGAGGGGTCTCAGGAGCCTGAGCCCACCTGGTGCTGCCCAGGGTGATAGGAAGGAGGTTGGTTCTTCAGCCCTGAGTGACTAGGAATTTGAAATGTGGGGCCATTGAACTGCACCTGCTTAATTGTCACAAGGAAGGGGGGGGATGACAGATGGGCCAGAAACACTCACCTTGGGAGATGGTAGTGGTGGGGTAGGTGGAGTCCGGAAGCTGGTAGGGTGGCAGTGTAGGCATGCCAGTGGGCGGGAAGCCTCCAGGCAAAAGGTGGTTGAATGCGGCCAGCTGATTGGCTCCTGCCTGCTTACGCCAGCGGGCACGGCGGTTGCTGAACCAGACCTGGCAGAGCAGAGGGCAGACAAGGGAAGATGGTTGGCTTGGCTTCCAGGGAAGAAGCCCTGCGCTCCAAGTTCCTTGCAGGTGCTCAAGTACTCACTGAGTGAATGAGAGGATGAATGAATGAGTTAAAGAACAGGGAGGCAGGGAGGCATTGATGGGGCCACGAGGCCCAACTGGAGCCCCTTCTTGATGGAGGGATGATGATCCCAGCCTCCCCTGCCCCTGGCACTGGGTCACCTAAGATTCCCCCCTCTCCAAATCTCAGGGCCACATCTGCCAAGATGGGAGGCAGGCAGCTGGGTGGAGGGCACTTAAGAGCACCGCCCCCCCACACTGCCAACCAGCGTCTTTTCTTATCCTTCCTGGGTGCAAAGTGATGCAGCTTTCTAAGCTACATGAACACAGCAGTGCTCTGACCTGCTTCAGTTTTCCAGAGAAAGGAGATGAGGGGTGATGACAACTGCCTTTCAAATAAAATCAAGGTTGTAGCTTCTGCCAGACGCACAAAGGGGCACAGGCATCTGGAGTTTGTACGAGCAGGAGGCCCTGGTGTGCCACTCTGTGTCTGTGTCTGTTTGTCTGTCTGTCTGTCTGTCTGTCTCTCTCTCTCTCTCTCTCTCTCTCTCTCTCTCTCTCTCTCTCTCTGCCTCTTTCTCCGTTTCTCCCAAATAAATAAAATATTTTTTAAAGCGCTGTGGCTTCTGCCCATCTGTAGTGGTCCTGAACTGGGACCTGTGGGGACCTGCCTCTATGAACCCTGCAAGGAATGGACCACAGCAGGCACGGACTTTTGGTTCCTATCCTTCAGGGGTGAGATGATGCCAGTGTCTCCTAGGCTCCACGTGAGAGGAGACTAAGACCTGATGTAACCCAGGTGATGGAAGGTTCTGCACCCAGTCTCTTCTAGCCTCCCTGGATTGGGGCAGAGTGGCCTGGGATTAGGGCTGTTGTGTCCTAGTACCCAGAGAGGGGACTTTGCAGGTGATGTGTCCCAGCAAGACTTCCAACTCTCCCATCTGGTTTCCTTTGTGAACGTGTTGTTTCTACAACTGCTTTCCCTTTATGGAAGGGCTACACATTTTTGTTTTTATTTGGGTTGGTTTGGTTTCTCGAGGTAGGGTCTCGCTCTAGCCCAGGCTGACCTGGAATTCATTCTGTAGTCTCAGGCTGGCATCAAACTCACATCGATCCTCCTACCTCTCTGCCTCCCGAGTGGGGAGGATTAAAGGCTTGCTCCACCACACTTGGCTACACTTGTATTTTGAAATGTACTGATTTTGTTTAAAGGCAACACTACAGCTCACTCTCCAATAAGGCAAATAACCCTGGAGCTGGTGGAGAACTCCGTATGCTTGGGTACACTGCTCCAGTTCCCTTTGCAGCTGCTGACCCTTCCCGTCTCTGTCCACCCTTTTCTTCCTACCCCTTCCTCCTCACTCCAGACCTTCATGGGGACCCTGCAGTGTGCCAACTGAAACGCTGAGGAGATGGCAGGATCCAGTTCCAGCCTCACACTGCCCTGTGTCTGGCATGGAGCAGACTAAGCCTGGACGGCTGGTTTTCAGGGCAGATGCTGAGGCTGGGGTGACGATCTGTTTAGAGGCAGGAAACAAGGGCTCCCAGAGGGACAGAGGTAGCCCAGTGCCTCACCCAGAACCCCTGATCAGGGCTGGGTTTTTTAAAATGATTTTATATATTTATTCATTTATTTATTTGGCATGGTAGCATCTGATACGGTCTGAGACTGTTCCTGTATGGCTTGTAAAGCAGATGACATATATTAACAGAGTTATTAGAAAGAGATATACACAATTTAATTTTAATAATAACACATGTGCCACCTTGGGCAGCTGTGAGGATGTTTAGAACCATGCGATTCTGTATGATCACCTTCCTCGTCATTTGAATTTTAGAATTAAGGGGAATTCCCTCAGAGGTATCATTTATAGCTTTTTGTGTATATTTAGTGAGGGTTTTTATGTGCCAGATTATATCTTTTAATCCAATGGATGAAATAAACACAGACTAGATGGCATGTGTGCGTGTAGCAGGGCACACATATGTGGAGGTCAGAGAACAATTTTCAGGTTGGTCCTTGCCTTCCACCCCATTGAAGCAGGGTTTCTAATTCACTGCTTCCTTTGTGAGCTCCTGGGAAATTTGCCCATCTCTGCCTCCCTTCTAGTAGTAGGTACACTGGAATTACAGATGTTCACCACAGCTGCTGGCATTTCCCTGCCCTCTGGGGAGCCAAACTCAGTGTCAAACAAAGCGCAATAAGCACTTTATTCACTGAACCAACTCCCCAAGGGCTAAGGTTTTTTTTCCCACAGCTATTAGAGAGAGAGAGAGAGAGAGAGAGAGAGAGAGAGAGAGAGAGAGAGAGAGAGAGAGAATGGGCACACCAGGGCCTCCAGCTGCTGCAAAAGAACTCCAGATACATGTACCACTTTGTGCATCTAGCTTTATGTGGGAACCGGGGGATCGAACTTGGATCATTAGGCTTAACTGGCTGAGCCATCTTTCCAGCCCAGGGCTGAGTTTTATTATGCTGTGTATGACTGTGTGTGATACAGGAGATGGAGCCCAGGGTCTCACACATGCTAAGCATATACTCTGCCATGAGCCACACCCCCAGTCCTGATTGATCCTTTCTCCATACTCAGCATTAGGATCTGTGCACAGTAGGCGCTATCTGCACAGCTGCTTCCAAGCTTAGCTCAGGAAAAGAACAAGATCAACTTGGCTCAAGTCCCACACAGTAGGGTTCCAATTGTCTCTGGGAAATTACTTCCCATAGCTCAACCCCAGTTTTCCCATCTGTAGTGTGGGGAGAAGAATCCACCTGCCTCCTGGAGTTGCAGCAAGGACAGATGAAGGTGAAAGGGAGTGGTGAGTAATTTGTCTGGCATAACATATGCACCATAAATCCTCACTAGAGTCATTAAAAGATTCAGTGTAGAACTGAGGAGCTGCCTCAGCAATTAAAGGTGATTGCTCACAAAGCCTGACAGCCTGGATTATATTCCTCAGTACTCACATAAAGCCAGGTGCACAAAGCAACCATGCACCTGGGGTTTGTTTACAGCAACAGGAGGCCCTGGTGGCTGATAGGTAGGTAGGTAGGTAGATAGGTAGATAGATAGAGAGATAGATAGATAGATAGATAGATAGATAGATAGATAGATAGATAGATAGATTAGATGGATGGATGGATGGATGGATGGATGGATGGATGGATGGATGGATGGATAGATAGATAATTTAGAGATGATAGATGATAGGTAATAGATAATTTAGATATCGATAGATAGATAATTCAGAGTACAGTGGCTGAGGAGATAGCTCAGTGGGTATGAAAATGAGGACCTGAGTTTGATCCCCAGCACCCACATAAAAAGCCAAGCAAGGGCCTGCAGGCACAGCAAATCTCCAGAGCATAGAATACACTAAGCAAACAGCAAGTGCTCAATAAATGAAGCCAAAAGAATGAGCACGGAGCTGCAAGGGAGGCTGAGAATGTGGGCTTCCCTCAGAATGGCTCCCCTTAAGCCCTTCTGTGTGCGAGGCATTTCCGAATGTCTTTTAAAAAAACTTTTTAAAAAATTTATTTGCAAGGAGAGAGAGAGAGAGAGAGAGAGAGAGAGAGAGAGAGAGAGAGAGAGAGAGAGAGAGAGAGAGAGAATGGGCCAGGGCCTCTAGCCACTGTAAATGAATTCCAGATGCATGTGCCACTTTGTGCATCTGGCTTTACGTTGTGGATACTGGGGAATTAAACCCAGGTTGTTGGGCTTTGCAAGCAAGTGCCTAAACTGCTGAACCCTCTCCAGCTCCCCAATATCTTTTGTGTGTGTGGCTGAATAGGTATAGGTATGTGCACGCACAGGCACATATGTGAAGATCAGAGCCACCACATCCTGCCTTTTTGTTTTTTTATGTTGAATCCTATAACCTTAGGAGAAGGCAGGTCTGCTACTATGGTCTCTATCTTTTCAGAAGAGGAGACTGAGGGTGGAGAGGGTACACATAGAGGTGGCACCCACCCCTGGCTACCCAGACTCCAAGCCTACCCACAACCCATCTCCTCCTGCAGACCAAGCTTCTGGCTGTCAGCCTTTGTCCCATCTCTGGGGTTTCTGAGAGCAGCTGGGTGCTTTGAGTCCCCTCTCTCTGAGATAAGGGTGTTGACATTTTGGATCAGTTTCTGTTTATCCTTTAAGAACTTGGGCTGGAGAGATAACTCTGTGGTTAAAGATGCTTGCTTGTAAACCCTGCCAGTCTGGGTTCAATTCCCCAGCCACCCATGGAACGCTGTATGTAAAGTCATGCATGCATCTGATGTCTGTTTGCAGAGGTAAGTGATCCACACACACACACACACACACACACACACACACACACACACACACATTAATCAAAATTTTCAAAAAGAAAAAAAAATTCAAAAAGAGTTCAACATCTTTGGTTTCCTCCTCTGCTGGAAGAGGTGAAATGGGAGTACCCTTTGCTGCCCCACTCCTGGAGAGGGGCCCCATGCATGCTGGGGGCCCCCAAGTTCAGGTTTGCCTAGATTTGCCTCCATTCCCAGGCCCCTCCCTTGCTTGAACCTTGAGTGACTGACACCTGTTTCCCTGGTCCCCTGAGCCAATAAAAGCACTGTCCTGACAGCCAGGAACTTTTACAAGGAGCTGCCAGGCTTGGGGTGGTGAGAGCCAAGGGGCTGCCAGACGAGGCAATGGGAAAGCTGAGAGGAATGCTCCGGAAGCAACAGCTGCAGGGATCAAGGAAGGCGGGCGGGGAGCTCGGGTGTCACCAGGGGAGAGGATGAGATGAACTAGCTGCTGCCGGCCCCCTTTCCCTTGGGGTACCCCTCAGAGGCAGCCAGGAGGCTCCCCACTCCACAGCAGGGGTGGGAGGGCAGAGGGAGGCACGCTGGTCCCTGAAGCGCATAAGGTCAGTTTCTTCTAGGACTTTCCCTATCGCTGTCAAATCCCAACCTTCGAATCAGCTTCCTCCTTGTGGGCATGGAAAAAAATGGGCTTAGGAAGCAGCCCTGGTTGGGCCAGCCATGGCCCTGCTCCATGGCCTTGCTCCATGCCCAACAGGTTACTTCTCTGGGTCCCAGTCTCTGCACCCGTGATGTGAGTTTGGGAAGTGGTTCCCCCAACCTGACAAGTTTAGTTTCTACCACCTCAAATTGCAGCCAGTGGGTACCTGAGGAAGGCTGGCTCCCCTTGGATGGCACATTGTATGTGTGTTGGGGGTGTCCCCTCTGTAGACCCTCTTTCCCTGTCCATGGTAAAGACAGCTAAGGACCAGATTCCCACAAGAGCTATTCATCAGTGCCGTCTCCCCATCCATAGCCTTAGGCTCGTCCAACTGGGTTGAGCTCTGTGCTAGAGAAAATATCCCCAAGATCTCAGCATGGGAGATGGGGCCTAGGCTGGGAACCCCCATTGGCTCTGGCCCATCTCACTGTCACCAGCTCCATAATGAGGGATCCTGCCCTTGAGGTCTTAGGGTTGTCTATCCCACCCTGATGATTTAAGTCACCAGAATGCATCTGGCCAGCCTCGTACATACTCCCCACAATGGAGAACTCATTCCATTTGAGGAAGCTATGTCTGCTGGGAAACTTCCCTCTTGGTCACATCTTCCCTTCAGGAGAGATTTGAGGTTCTCCATGCCCTGCCCCCTCCTCTGGCTCTTCCCTCCCTGCCTCTTCTCTCCGGTTTCTCCTCTTCCTTTTCTTCTTTCCTTCTCTCTCTCTCTCCCCACACCCTCTTCCCCTTGTATCATCCACCTCTCAGCAAGTCAGTAAGTCAGTAACCAACATGTGCTGCTCCCTAACTCTGTGCCAGGCGCTGGGGCATTGCTGCTTCTGTGATCTAATTCCCGGGTGGTGCCTCCTCACCTGCACGCGTGCCTCTGTGAGCTTGGTCCTCTGTGCCAGCTCCTCTCGGGTGTAGATGTCCGGGTAGTGGGTGCGCTCGAAGGCCTTCTCCAGCTCCTCCAGCTGCTCAGCCGTGAACGTGGTCCGGCTACGGCGCTGCTTGCGCTTCAGTGGGAGGTCAGGTTCTGACTCCACGTCTGAGCCCTCGTCCAGCCTGTTCCCTGCAGCCAGATGACACAGCAGGTGTGGTGACGTGAAGGGCACGGGTCATACTCTGGCCCACCTTTGAACACTGTTTTTTCTCTCTCTCTCTCTCTCTCCTCTCTCTCTCTCTCTCTCTCTCTTCATTTCTCCCTTATCCTTTTTTACTTCATCTTTGGAATTTCTGGAGCTTTTTGTTCCTCATTCACTCACTCACTCATTCATTCATTCAATAGACCATTTACAGAGCACCTGCGACATGCCTGAATGGGTTGAGCATGTGGTAGATAAAGTGGCGTATAGCTCCTGTGTCCTGAACACTCAGTCTGAGACAGGCTAGGAAAGCCACAGAAGCTACCTGCTCACAGTACCTATGGAGAAACTGAGTCACAGAAAGGCAAAGAGTGCTAAGGGTGCTGGGGAGATGATTCCGTGGGTGAAGTGCTTGTCATGGAAACATGAGAATCTGACTTTGGACCCCCACATGGAAAGCTACTGAGCGAGACCCCTAAAGGCAACCTCTGAACTTAAACACGTATGCACACATGTGCCCACACACCCATGTACATATGAACATGCACACTCGCAAACCACACACACAAATATGCAGAGAGAGGGAGAGAGAACAAGGTCTCTGGGCAAGGGTCCACACTGCAGTCAGCCAGCCTACCCTCTCCTCCCTAACCTACTCTCCTATACAAAGTCAGCTTTTCCCTTACTGCTTCGGGATTGGTTCCATGAGGGCCTATGGTTCTCCCACAAGGAAACCCACCCACATGCACCCCCATTCAGAACACAGTGGGAACAAAAGAGAAAGGGATACCAGGCTGAGGAAAGAGCATGCACAAAGGCCCTGGGCATGATGGGACTGTACCTACTGCCAGAGCCAGGCACACGGGCAAGAGGGGGTCACACACCCATCTCGGGCAATGTTCCTTCCTAGCTTCCCTTGCCTCCATCCCTTTATCTCGTCCACTGGAGACCCATCCAGTATCTGACGGACACTGCCAAGCCTCCACTGATTGTGACATCATGCTCCACAACCAGGAAACCACGCTAAAAATGTCCTCCCTGCAATCTCCAAAGGGTTACCCAGAGCCGGATCCTTTTCCAGCCAGCCTGGCAGCTGCCCGACCCCTGTAGTGCCAGTAGGAGCAGACCAGGGTAGGCACAGCCACCATCCTTCACCCCTGGGGCTTAGAGCCAAATGCACCAAATCCCAGGGATTCTATCCCTGAAGTCTGTCACATGGCTTTGGTGCTCTGATGGGACCAGGAGGGCAAGCCCTAGGCCCCACCCCACGGGGCATAAGAGTGGGCACTAGGCAGGGTCTCTCCAGCCCAGACCTGAAGCTCAGTGGATGGAAATCAGTGCTGCAAAGCTATGAGCAGGGAACACCCCCTCAGAGCCCTGATGTCAGAGAAAGGGGGAGAACTTGGTATGGTGGAGGAGGCACAGCCTGACTGGGCATCCCCAGTCAGCTCCGGGGCAGCGTTGTCTGACAGAACCTTCTCCAAAGACAGAGAGAAGTTCTCTGCTATCCAATGTGGCCAGCACAGCCACAAGGGTATTTCCCAAAGAAACTGAAGGCATGAGCCTTGCACGCTATTTAATTGCTTTTAAACAGGGCTTCATGTAGCACAGCCAGCCTAGAACTTGCTTTGCAGCTGAGGATGACCTAGAATATCGGATCCTCCTGCCTCTACCTCTCAAGTGCTAGGATTACAAATGTGCACCACCATTCCTGGTTTATGTGGCCCTGGGGATGCAACCCAGGAAGAATCACTTGCTAGGTAAGCATTCTACCAGGCGAGCTGCATCCAGAGCCCATGGTGTTAACTTTGCTGAGCTTTGTGTGGCTGATGGCTCCCACAAAGGACACGGCCCTGGACTGAACCTAATACAACTCTTCTTCCTGACAGATCAGCCAGGCCTGGCTCAGGGCTCCCCACAGGCCGTAGTCCCCAGGTAGAATTTAATGACAGTGCTGGGTTTGGCTACTGGTTTTTGTGGTCCCATCTGTTCACCAGAAATAACGCTTGTCTGCCATTGACAAAAGCATGTCTTCCTTGGGTTAGGTTTTTAATTTATTTGCACATGTGTATGCCGGAATCCTTTGCTACAGTGAATGAATGTCCATCAGGCTTTATGTGAGCTACTGGGGTCTTGAAACTGGGCTGGTACTTGCAAGCAATTGCCTTTAACCGCTAAACCACCTCCACAGCCTCTTGAATGGATTTTTAAAGAAATATTTTATTTATTTGTTTATTTATTTATTTGTTTTGTTTATTTGTTTCAAGGAGAGAGAGAGAAAGAGAGAGAGAGAGAGAGAGAGAGAGAGAGAGAGAGAGAGAGAGAGAGAGAGAGAGAACCAGAGCTTCTGTAAGCACACTCCAGATGCATGTGCCATTTTGTGGGTACATGGGTAACTGGGGAATGGAAACTGGGTCAGTAGGCTTTGCAGGCAAGCACCTTAACCACTAAGCCATCTCTCCAGCCCTTGAATTGGGATTTTAAGTTGCTTCTGCATACAGTGAAATGCTAAGAAGCCCTGGGGATGTGGCTTACCTTGCACACACAAAGCCTTGGGTCTGATCCACACACAAAGCAGGTATGGTGGCTATAACTAATCTCAGTACTTGGGGCATGGAGGCAGGCCACCTTTGGTTCCACAGTGGGTGGCCTGAGCTACATAAGACCCAGTCTCAAGGATAAATAATGAAATACAATCCTAAGGAGATAACAACAGACTACAGGGCTGTGATCAGAACTGTGGCCACAGGTGGCAAATGACCTTTTTTTTTTTTTTTTTTTTTGCTTTCTGCTGGCTGAGGGATGAAATTCAAGGTGTTCTGTCTCACCCTGGTCTAGTTTCTCCTTCTGTCCTACCCTATCTATGCCCCTGGTCTCCAAATTCCAGGTAGATTTCTGCACTCGCCCTCCACTTCTGATTCAAGTTCATTCCACCCCTTAGTTGACAAGGATCTGGGGACCTCTGGGGATGTGGAGCCCAGATCAAGGAAGGCAAAGTGAAGCTCACAAGTCTCTATCATTTGAAAGGATCTGGTCCACTCCTCTGGGATGAAGATGTTGCCATTATGACCCTCTGGATGCTGAGGAGAGCAAGGCTGCCCACAGAGAACCTAAGAGACCAGGGTTATAATCAATTTATTTCAGTCCCCTGAAATAGGTTCTCACCAGCTCCCTGGCCCATTCCCAGAGACAAGAGAGCCTTTCCGGGCAGCCTTCTCCATGTGGCCTCACTTGACAGGTCTGTGAAGCAAGGGCTAGTGGCTCTTTACAAATAGGGAGAACAAGTCTCAGAGAGGTTCAGTCACTTGAAGGGGGCCCCACAGCCCATAAGACCTTGGGAAGAGGGCTGGGGCTGGGGGGACATTGGGAATTTGAGAGGCCCTGGAACAGCTCTGGTCTAGCCAGGGGAGTCTTGGTCTAGGGGATTTGAGAGATGGATCCTGGGCTCTGTCTTTCCTTTGTCTGTGGCCTTGGTAATGTCATTTCCTCCCTCTCTAGACCTTGATTTTCTCATCTGTGAAATGAAGACACAGCATGTTCTTGCCTGCCTTACTGGGTGCCTTACAGGAATGGAATCAAATACATGGAGTCATTTGAGACATTTTATTAATGACAATGGTGGTGATGATCAAAAAGGGGAGAGGGAAGGTACAGGGCCAAAGTGGCCTGAGAAGAGACTCTCATGCTACCACCACCGACACCCCTCACCACGGCACCGTTGATTCAGTTTCCCAAACCCCTTCCTCCAGGTAGCCACCAGTTAAACCAATCCATAGTATTAAGTAAGTGCATTGGCCACAGACGGGCCCTGCAGGCTGCAGGAAGTCCTCCACTGGGGAAGGCTGCTGGTGGTTTTGATGGAGCATGGGCAGGTGGTGTGGGGAAGGGACAGTAAAGAAAGTGGATGTGGTGACACATTTATTAAAGGCTCAGTGGATAAAGGGCTTGCCTTGCAAACACGAAGACCTGAGTTCAGTTCCTTAGCATCCACAACAATGCTAGGTGGGTGTGGTGGCCTGCCTTTAATCCCTGCGCTGCAGAGGTGGAGGGGGGGTCAGGGGGCAAGCTGGCTGGCTAGACTAGGTGGATTGGCAAGCTCTGGATTCATGGGAGTGATCCTGCCTCAGGAAAAATAAAGTGGAGAACAATTGAGAATGATACAGGATGTCAACCTCTGGCGTGCGCGCGCGCGCGCGCGCGCGCACACACACACACACACACACACACACACACACACACACACACACACATGCATAGCACAGAATGAGCAGCCGGAAGTAGACTCCTGACTAACCATGGCTCCTGCCTTCCCATTCTCCAGTAGCAAGGGGACACATCTGTGTCAAGGGCCAGGTGCTGGTCTAGGACAGTGAGGGTCCCCTCTGGGTTCTGGATCCTGCCTCTGCTTGAAGACCTCCTTAGGCCTATAACCAGCGAGGAAGAGGCATCACTTCTCCTTTGGGGTCCCCAGTCAGGTTTTCTTGAGGCAGTATCTCACTCTAGCTCAGGACAACCTGGAACTCATTCTCTAGTCCCAAAGATGGCCTTGAGCTCATGCACCATCACATCTGTCTTCTCTTCCTTTCCTTTTCTTTTTGAGACAAGGTCTTCATATCCCAGGCTGGCCTTGAACTCATTGAGATCTTCCTATTCTAGCCTCCTGAGCATTAGAATTAGGTGTGAGCCACCACACCAGGCTTTGGGGCCCTTAATCTTATGGGGGGAAAAACTGTCAGTTTTAGGAAGCTCAGGGTCTGATGCAGGAGGCATCACTCCTGTGCTGGGACTTCCTAGTCCAAAGGCGGGAAGCATGGCATCTGGGTGAATGTACAGGACAGACAGACATCAGACATTAAGCCTACCACATGATCTGAAAAAGCCACAGCCCCGCCTGGAAACAGCTAAGGGACAGGGGGGAGTGACACCGGGATGGATGGGTGGCATTCAAACCAGGCCCAGCTGGGGGCGGAAGATGGAAGGTTACTTGTTGGAGGCAGCTGCCATCACCTCCCTCTCGCCCTGTTTCTGCCTCCTTTGGGCCTCTTTCCATAGCCCAGCTCACTCCAGAAAGCCATCTTCAAATGCAGGCTGTGCCAGGAAGCCCCATCTATGCCATTGAGCCCTAGCACCACTCACCTGCCAAGAGTCCACATAGGATGAACCAGGTGATCTCCTGCCTCCACCTTGGCCCCTGCTCATCCCACACAGCCCCCCTCACAGCGGATAACCCTGGCAAAGCTTCTTAGATTCTCCAGATGGACCTTAGTATCCTATCTGGGACTCCACAACCTTCTCAACAAACATGGGCAGGAGCCACTGATCATGTCTGTGGATGGGTCTGCTGGTCTGTTCAGGCCAGCAGATCTTGGAGCATGGTCTGGTCAGCACGCAGCAAGTGGCTTAGGGCAGCTTCGCCAATGATCGCGGCCTGGCAGAATGACCCATTGTGCCTTTTAAACTTTGACACCCTGCTGTGGTCGCTGCCATCTCTTGTGTCCCACGATCTAGCTTGCATCCCCTTCACATGGTCTCACCCATCACCTTGGAGTGCCAATAGGCAGTATATCAGCCTGATTGAAAACTGGGGGGTGGGCACCTGGGGACCCCAACCTGCTAACGGATAACTGCTGCCACAGCTTCTCAGAACGATGGATATCTTAAAAGTGTGATGGCTTTTTTACCATCCCCAGCCTTTCCCTCCTCTCTCTCTCTCTCTCTCTCTCTCTCTCTCTCTCTCGCTAGAGAAATAGCCTTGAATTGTTACAAGCCATTTCTGGAGATGACCACCTCTCCCACCACACAATGCCTCATCCCCTTCAGGCAGTGGAAGCCGGCAGTGACCATGAAGTCTGGGGTCTCTCTACCCCACACCTCATCACACACACTCTCCCCTCTCCTGCCACCTCCCAACCCAGCTGTGATTACAGTTTAACATAGGCTCCAGCGCTAAGCTGTGGTGGAGAAATGAATCACATAATAGTTGATATGCGTTTTAATCAAGTAATTCGGGCAGAGCCGAGAGCTGGCGAATGTGGGCCTGGAGTCCCTGAATACCAAACAGGCCTGGGCTCAGGCTTCGGAAAATAGAAAAGTCATTTACTGCTCAGCTGGGGGCCATGGCAAGTGCTGTCCCAGCCCCTCTTCCCCCTCTTCAAGAACCGCTCAGCTGTAACCACAGCTTCAGGAGTGCCTGGGCCAGGTGGGTATGCAGGAGCTGCCCACACAAGGGCAGGGTGGAGTGATCCATGAGAGGACTGAGCCCGGAGATGAAGTGTCCCCTCCTGTCCACCTCTTCCATTTGCATTTCTCTCAGTGCCCATCTTGGCACTGGGTACTGCCACTCAGACACAATCTTACCTCATATGCACCCAGCCAAGTACCACAGCCTAGAAACTGGGAACTCAGAGCCCAACCCCAGTCCTGCCTTGAGTCTGTCTTCCCTGCCTTTCCCTGAACCACCCTTTGCAGCTGCAGGACCTTGCATGGCTGCGCCCTCCTCGTCCCTCCATCCTGATCACTCTTCCCCTGGAACACCCTCCTTCTGGGAGCACCTCTCCATGCCCTCTTGGCCTGGCTGGCTCTTGCAAGACACCAGCTTCTGACCTGCACAAGGACTCTGTGGACATCCTCCCAGTGTGCAAGGGATCATACCGGAGCCCCCACCTTCCACAGCACTTATGGTCAGTGAGAATCTGTTTTATCGTCTGTCCCCAACACTTCCCCAGTAGCCACTGCCACCAGCCCTATGAGGATGAGTGTTCTCATCTTATCTTCCATTTGTTCCCTGATGAATCTCGTGCGATTGGAGCTGAGGGGGCACCCGAGTGTGTGCGGCAAGAAGGGATGGGGAGAGGAGGGATAGCGGGTTAGTATCCCAAGGGGGACTTGTCGCCCTTCTCAACAATACAATCTTCCATCTGGGTTTGAGGGCTG
>PVHP010001325.1:83644-110157 GCA_004024765.1 Zapus hudsonius
ACACACACACACACACACACACACACACACACACACACACACACACACACACACACACACACACACACATCTCCTGTCCTGGTGACAAGGGCCCAACCACACACTGCTCCATTGAGGCTGCACAACTCAGCAGTCAGAGATGGGGGGAAAGGTGGGAGTGAGAGACTCCACAGGAGCAGAAGGAGGGTCTGCTTATGTCCCTGGAATCCCCACCCTTAACAGATGGAAACTCCATTAACCCTCAGACCCTACTGCCCTCCCCCACTCCACTCTATGCAGGCCCTGGAGGAGCAGGAATGTCCGAGGCCCCAGGGTATCTGGGGACTCCATTATATCCAGTATCTGGTCCAAGTCTATAACACAGAGTGAATGATGCTGTCTCGGGGACCTGCCAGGGCCATGGTCAAGAAGGAGGCAGAGGGCTGGGGAGAAGGCTCGGTCAGGAAAGAGCTCGCTGCTTAAGCAGGAGGACCTGAGTTGGGGTCCTCACCACCATGTAACTGCTGGATATAGGGTGTACCTTGTAATCCCAGCATTCACGAGTCAGAGATAGAAGGGTCCTAGGGCTTGCCAGCTCTGGATTCAGTGAGAAACCCTGTCTCACAAAAATCAGGTGGAAAGTGACTGAGATAAACACCCAGTGTCCACCTCTGGACTCCACATGGGCACACACATGCATGTGCACCTGACACAGGTACACACACACACATACAGAGAGAGAGAGAGAGAGAGAGAGAGAGAGAGAGAGAGAGAGAGAAAGAGAAAGAAGAAAGATGGAAAGCTAGGCGTGGTGATGCACACCTTGAATGCCAGCACTCAGGAGGCTGAAGTAGGAGAATCCTTCAGCTTGCACTTTAAAATTCTGACTAAAATGGGCCAGAGAGATGGTTCAGTGGTTAAGGCACTTGCTTCCAGTGCCCAAGGCCCTGGGTGCAATTCCCCAGTACCCACATAAATTAGACACACAAGGTGGTGGCCCTGGTATACTCTCTCTCTCTCTCTCTCTCTCTCTCTCTCTCTCTCTCTCTCTCTCTGAATCTCTGCTTGAAAATGAATAAATAAAATATTTTTTTAAAAGTTAAAATTCTGACTAAGGGGTTAAAGATGCTTGCTTACAAAGCCTGATTCCCCATCTCCCAGATGCACAAAGGGGCACATGTGTCTGGAGCTCGTTTGCAGTGGCAGGAAGCCCTGACGTGCCCATCCTCTCCCTCTCTCTCAAATAAAAATAAATAAATTTATTTCTGAGCTACAAAGATAATTTGCACCACAAAATGCGGAATCCAAAAATGGTTGTTTTTTTGTTTTTTATTTTTTGGTTTTGTTTTCTGACCGTGGCCCTGTACTAACAACTCTTGGGCACTAGAGGGTGCAGTTTCTATTCATTGCTGCCTGGAGAGGGCCGATAGAGGAAGGAGGAGGCAGGACTGCAGGAAATGGTACTGTGTGGTTGTAAGTTCTGACCCATTTTAAGCGAGCACCTCGGAGACAAAAACCAGCACACACTGGAAGAGGAGCCAAACTCCAGATTTCCCTTCACACTCTTCCTGTGGCTTGAAGACCATGTTGAAAATAATCACCAGTTTTCCACCCAAGCCATTTAGCAAGGGGGAGAGAGAGGGGGGGGCACAAAGAACTCAAAGACCAGTGCTGGGTAAAACAGAGTCCAGTGTGCCACCTGCTGACGTGGTCCTGTCTGAGAGGTGTGGCCAGTGTAGTGTCCAGACAAGGGGCAAGGTATGGGGGAGGAGACAGAAGCTGAGGGCTCAGAGATGAGGACCTGCCTCCCACTGACCATGGCTGCTGGATGGGGCATGTTTAAAGCAGAAACAGGATAGGAGTGAGAAGGCAAAGAGAAGAAGGTGCTGTGAGCAGAGGCTGCTCCCAGACCTTTGTGTAACAGAGCACCCAGGACCACCAGACCAGACACCACTCCGGACCCTGCCTCTCCTCTCCTCTGCACAAGAACCCTGGCAGGTTCAGGTTCCCATGGGCTGTGTGACCGTGGCATGTCACTTGCCCTCCCGGGATTCCCACTTTTCAGGAATGACACCCATTTCTGGGCCTTCTCCTGAGGTACCTGTATGGTTCCAGGGTGGTTCTTTTGAAAGAGGGTGGCACCCAGCCCCACACCAACTTAAGCGTGACTTCATTCCTCTGGGCCACAATTCCTCATCTGTAAGATGAGGAAGATGACAGTTGTCTTGCCAAAGATGGCAAAGAGAGGCTGCAAGAAAAGGGTCCAGACAGTGCCTGGCACACAGCTCCAGAAATGCCAGCCGTCATTACAGTGGTTACTGTTACTCCTAGAACCTCTGGACAAAAAGAAGTTAGTTGAGGCTGGGGAGACGGCTCAGCAGGTCAAGTGCTTGCTGTGCAATGACGAAGAGCAGAATTCAGACCCCCAGGGCCCACTACGCACCAGGTGGTCAAGGTAGCCTGCCTGTGATCCCAACGTGGGAGACAGACAGAGAGATAAGGCTAGCAGGATAGTAGATTGAGCTGAATCTGCAAGTGCTGTGGGTTCCAGCGAGATACTGACTCATTGAGGAAGACACCTGATGTCAACTGCTGGCCTTTACACACATGCACAGCGACATGCATGCTCACCCCACGCATGCTCACACACGTGCACCACGCATGCAAACATGCATTTATGCATGCTGTCACCACAAACACGTATGAGAGAGAGGGTAGGGGGAACTTAGTTCGCATCTGTGTCCTCCAGAGGTATGAACACTCTGCAGGCACAAAACATGAAGGCAAGGAATGAAGGAATGAATGAATCATCCTTTCCACAGGGAATTATCTAAAATTGCAAATGGCACCTGCAGAGGAACAAGGAGGGACTTCAGGTAAGGGACACCTCAGGTGCACAAATGATGCAGCCGTAGAGGACCAAAGGAGGGGACAAGACCCTCAGGAAGCTGGAGTGTGGGTGACCTGGAGAGTGGTCTCGGTGGGGGAGGGGAAGTGGCAGATGATGCTGCCCTTTGTGGGACAGAAAAGACAGCTGGGACATATGCTATTGAGAAAGGACTGTGTGCTGAGGTCAGCCCTGCCTGGGCCCTCCCTCTCCCTCCATGTCCCTCCTTCTGCTCAGCACTCAGCATGGGCACAGAAAGTGGCAGCCACTTGGAAGGTGGACATGAAAACGGTTTGGGAAAGGGTTGTTTGTTTGTGTTTTTTGTTTGTTTGTTTTCAAGGTAGGGTCTCGCTCTAGCCCAGGCTGACCTGGAATTCACTCTGTAGTCTCAGGTTGGCCTCGAACTCACAGCAATCCTCCTACCTCTGCCTCCCGAGCGACAGTATTAAAGACCCGCACCAACACACCAAGCTACAGAGAGAATGGACATGCCAGGGTCTCTTGCCCTACAAACAGACTCCAGATGCATGCACCACTTTGTGCATCTGGCTTTATGTGGGCACTGGGGAACTGAACTTGGGTTGTTAGACTTTACAGACAAGTGCCAGCTCTCCAGCCTGGAAACTGGTGTTTAGATCTGTGCCTGCCCCTGCCCATCTCACCCTGGCCTCCTCAGCTCAGCCTGAGGTTTCAGTGTGAGTCTGCAGCCTGTAGACTGGACTCTGTGGTCACCACAGTGCTCAGCAGGTGTGTGCTGATCTAACCCTCTGGCCCCTCCTGGAAGCAACTCTTCCTGCAGCCCATGAGGTCAGGACCACTGCTGATCCCAACTTACAGGTGAGGAGACGGAGACTCAAAGGGGTCATGCAGCTCAGTAACCATGACAGCGGATCCCAGGAAGCCAGCCTGAACCACCAAAGATAGTCTAGGTCCTCCCTGCAGCAGCCAAACACCCTGGGTCCATCTTATGGCTGAGATAATGCCAGATACCCATTCCCTGCTGTCTAACGCTGCCAGACCCCCAGGGTAACTGCCTCTTCCAGGAAGCCCTCTATAACTGCCACACCAAAGAAAGGCTTGAACCCCTGCAGCACTCTCTGGACATGGCAATGTCAAAGTCTCTGCCCCCTAATGCTGCTTCTCTGCACTCAGGGGTGCTGGAGAGAGATGGCGAAGGAGCCGATGACGCCATTGCAGATAGAAGGAGTCACCCCTGATATGGTGGTGGGTGGACCATGAGAGCGACAAGAAGTTGGGACTATGTCGCGATGGTCACTTCAGAGGATTGCAACATTCCCAGAATGAAGGTGTGTTACGTGTCTGAATGGACAGATACGGAATTAGATGTCTTGTGCCTGTACTAAATGTCACCACACCCCCAAAATATGGATAGTTACTATGTGTCAACTGAAAATGAAAAGGTATGTTTTTAAAGATTTATTTATGTGTTTTTGAGAGGGAGGGAGGCAGAGAGAGAGAGAAAGAGAGAGAGAGAGAGAGAGAGAGAGAGAGAGAGAGAGAGAGAAAGTATGGGTGCGCCAGAGCCTCCTGCCAAGCAAATGAACTCCAGATGCTTGTGCCACTTTGTGCATCTGGCTTTACGTAGGTCCTGGGGAATTGAACCTGGGCCATCAGGCTTTATAAGCAAATGCCTTTAGCCACTGAGCC
Source organism: Zapus hudsonius (assembly GCA_004024765.1). NCBI lineage: Eukaryota > Metazoa > Chordata > Mammalia > Rodentia > Dipodidae > Zapus > Zapus hudsonius. The sequence continues at coordinate 88,179 of PVHP010001325.1, forward strand.
ATCTCTCCATTCCTAAAAGGGTTTTTTGTTTGTTTGTTTGGATGTTTTTGGTTTTTCAGAAGGTAGGGTCTTGCTCCAGCCCAGGCAGACCTGGCACTCAGCCCCAGGATGGCCTCAAACTCACAGCAATCCTCCTACTTCTGCCTTCTGAGTGCTGGGATTAAAGGCATACACGGTCATGCCCAGCTCCTGAAAGGTATTTTTAACAGTTTAAAATAGAGTCTCTGTAGAAGCCTCTTCAAACCGCACCCCACCTAGATAACAAGAGGGTTCTCAGGGAGCCCGTGGCTGGTTGGCTGCAGTGACAGGACTCCAGATGGAACCTTGAAGGTCTACCCACCTGTCATGTGACTTTTTTGTCTAAGATCCTCTTTGAGACCCATTTCCCCCATCTCTACAGAAAAAGGAGTCCTGCATCTCTAAGATGGACCCTGAGCCTGGTTTTTTCCTTTCTTCACCTCCACTCCCAGGATAGTGCCTGCTACACAGTAGGACAGACCTGTTGCCTGAAAGGACCGTGAATTAGTGGGGCTTGAAGGGATTCCAGAAGGAACAAGAATGCTAAGTTGGAAGTGCAGAGTAAGCCACAGGGCAGGAGGTCAGGCTTCCTCCAGGGAGGTGAAGGACATGGTCTGTCACCTGCTGCTGAAGCCAGCCCTGACCTCTAAGCCCCTCTTCCTCTCTTAGGAGGAGGGAAGGAGAAGCCTCTCTCCTCTCCCCTTCTCTCCCCTCCTCTTCTCCTGGCCAGTCCCGGGCCCCTTGCATCTGGCTGGTCGCTGGGCAGTCAAGGCCTTTCATGGTGCATTCCCTGTGTTGTCCCCTCCCCTCCTGCCTTCTCCCCAGCAACCCTTCCCGTCAGGATTCCATCAATCCAGGCTGCCCAGCCCTCTCCAGCTGGCCTGGCCGGCCGTTCCCAGGCCGAGCAGGTCCACAGTGGAAGGTGGTGGAAAAATGTAGACAAATTTCTGATTTGCAACACTCTGGGAAAGAGTTTATTGCCATTGTTTGAGGACGAATGTATAAATAAAGCAACCGACGACGGCAGGGGAGGCTGATGAGAGGCAGAAAACGCGAAATTTTATGGCCCTAAGGAGCGTACTCTAATGGTGATTTCTGAGGCAGCAGACCATGCTAGTTACTTAGCCAAATGATTGCGGGGAGCTGGGCGAGGTGGCTTATTTCTTAATTACTGTTCCGTCTTATGTCAGATGGACGTCCGCGGAGGACTGCCCTGCAAGAGAAGACATAGGGCGAGAAGCAGGTCCTGGTGCTGCAGGGCTTCTGAGCAGAGGGGACAGTTAAATGAGAGCCATCATCTGCCCTTACGGGGCAGGGGACCTGGGCCAGGCGTCTTTACCCTGTCTTGGTGCCTGACTCCAGGGAAAGCACTGTGAGCTTAGGGGAGACTTGAGCTTGGGACTATGCCTTTGATATGTGAATTCACGCAGTCCAGATTCTGGTGTGAACATGTGGACAGGCTGGGCTCCAAGCTCGCTCTAAGAGAAGCAAAGAACATCAGGGAGCCAAGAGTCCCCTTGGAGCTGCCTAGCTGTGAGTTTGTAAAGGACCCAAAGGGCAGCAGCAGGGGACATGGTCAGGGTAGGTAAGGGCAGAGAGTCTCAGCCCCGACATGTCACCTGGATCAGGTGCATGGCTTCTATGAACCTGTCTATAGAAAAAGAGGTGAGTCAGATGTGGTGGCGCATGCCTTTAATTCCAGTACTAGGGAGGCAGAGGTAGGAAGTCACTGCGAGGTAGAAGCAACCCTGAGACTACATAGTGAATTCCAGGTCTAGAACTAGAGTGAGTCCTTACCTTGAAAACACAAAATAGGAGATAAAAGGGGGGACTAGGTTCTGTGGTTAACTCTAAAATGCTCTTGGAGTGGGTGGGGTTGAACTCAATTGCTCTGAATGGTCTTCTGTCCCTAAAGAAGTGACAGAGGGAAGAGTGACCTAGGGACTGCTCTGTGTTGTGACAGGAGCTCAGTCAGCGTGTACTTAGAATTCTCAGTCACCTTGTGCACAGGACAGTACTCCTTGGTGAGTACTGGGGGAGGTGTAAAGACCTTGCAGATAGTGGCCTGGTCACCACTCAAACCAAGGTGGGTCAGCAGATCTGGTTACACTGAAAGTCCTGGCATCTCCTGCCCCAGCTTCCTGCTAGGGAAGTCCTGGTGGGTGTGTCAACACACACACACACACACACACACACACACACACACACACACACACACACTGGGGAGTTTTTGAGGCTGTGGGTAGAGCCCAAGAAGGTGTATTTCAGGTAAATTTCCAAGTGGCATCTCTGCTGCAGGTGGAGGCCACCCTTGGAGAACCGCTGTTCTCCAGAGAGTACATGGGATCTAGCCATAGCAACCAGAAAGCCAGGCTGCTCTGTGGATGGAGATCCAATACCCAGGGGATGACCCATAGCTCGTCTCCCTATAGAAATCCATGGGCAGAAAGAACCAGGAGAGAAGATGCCCAGCGCCTGGTGGGCATGGCTAGAGGCCGTGTACAGGGTGAGCTTCCTTCTGGGAGCCTGTTCCTGCCCATTCCCATGGCCTCTGCATTCTGGAATTGTAGACAGCCCTGAGCCATCAGGCCTGGATGCCCACATGCCCCAGCCTCAGGACTCTGTTCTCCACGCCCCTTCTCTCCACCTGGGCTCTGACTTAAGTCCCTTCTCCTAACCCCCACATCATTCCCTTCCTGCTCAGCAGTCAGATAGATGTGTCCCTGGTATCGAGTGACCTTTATTTAATATTTTATTGAGTTGAGAGAGAGAAAGAAAGAGGCAGATAGAGAGAATGGGCACACCAGGGCCTCTAGCCATTGCAAATGAACTCTAGATACATATGTCACCTTGTGCATCTGGCTTTATGTGGGCATTGGGGAATCAAATCCTGGTCCTGAGGCTTTGCAGGCAAGTGCCTTAGCCACTAAATCATCTCTCCAGCCCTAGAGTGGACTTTCAAAGGCTGGGATCAGGACCACACCTGACATCGGCCAACTCCATGGATAGTCTTCCAGCCCTGGCTTGAATTATTTGGAAGGTGGATTTTGCTGTGTTTCTTTTGTTCATTGCTTTTATTTCCGATGTCCAGGAGAGGATCTGGCCCATGGTATTGCATAAATGAATGAATGAATGAATGAATGAAGAATGGCCTTCCTCTCCCTGCCCACATCCTTGTCCCAACTTGGGACTCCCAGCAGGTGCCTATGACAGTTTGCTCTTCAAGCCAGCATGATTGTGATCATTACTCTCATTAGCCATGTATGTATGCAGCACCCACCACCGGGCACTCTGCAGAAAGCCCCAGCTAGCTGGCTTAGCAGCTCTAAGAGGGCTGGAGGAAAGAAGCTCTGGAAAGCGGTGCGCATCTGCATCCAGATGTCCCATCCACTCACAGTCCCCTCGAAATGTAAATGCAGTATCTTCATCGTGGCTTCCCCGGGGACCCTCACACCCCCTGAACTGCAGACATCTCACTGTCAGTCAGCTCTGAAAATGGGCAGCTGGAGGGAGCTGCTTGTTCAAGGAGTTAAAATCCAATTTGCCTCTGCTGCTTACGCCTTTCTAGTTTGATGTGTTTTTTGATTTAAAAAAAAATTTTTGATCAATAAAAATAAAAATTGTTACTTGTACCCTACAGCAATTATAGCTCTCAGCCCAGTTTGCTGAATCTTGATAGAATAAGTAACGCAATTTTCCAAAAAATATGGCCAGCCATAGTAGAGTTATGACATTCAGAAAGCTGAGAGGTAGCACACTATGAGAGCACACTGGTTCCTAGAAAACAAAAATCATGCTTCTGGGGCTGGACAAATGGCTCAGGGGTTAAAAGTGCTTTCTTACAAAACCTAAAGGCCTGGGTTCTATTCCCCAGTACCTACATGGAGCCAGATGCACAAAGTGGTTCATGCATCTGGAGTTCGTTTCTAAGTGGCTGGAGGGATGCCTAGTCTCTCTGTCTCTCCTCTCTCTGTTTGCAAATAAAATAAATAAATAAATAAATAAAATCATAGCTGGGTGTGGTGGTGCATGCCTTTAATCCCAGCACTCAGAAGGCAGAGGGAGGAGGATCACCATGAGTTTGAGACCACCCTCGAACTCAGCCTGGGCTAGAGCAAGACTCTACCTTGAAAAAAACAAAAAAATCATGTTTCTAGAACTGGGGAGATGGTTCAGCCATTAAAGATACTGGCTTGCAAAGCTTGACAGCCAGATTCAATTCCCCAGTACCCATGTAAAGCCAGATGCACAAGTGGCACATGGTTTGGGGGTTCATTTGCAGCAGGAGGAGTCCCTGGCACTCTCCTACTTACTCTCTGTTGCCCTCTCTGGTTCTCATTTTCTACCTCTTACAAATAAATAAATAATTTTTTAAAAAATTCATGCTCTTTGGGCTGGAGAGATGGCTCAGCAGTTAAAGGCACTGTCTGCAAACCCAGATGGCCCAGCTTTGATTCCCCAGTATCTATGCAAAGCCAAATACACAAAGTGGCACTTGTGTCTGGAGTTTGTTTGCAATGACAGTAGGCTCTGGTATGTTCATGTTTTTTTCTCTCTCTCACTCTCTCTGTCTCTCTCTCTCTCTCTCTCTCTCTCTGCCTTTCTCTCTGTCTAAATAAATGATTCTTTTTTAAAAACCATGCTTCTTGGGGCTGGAAAGATGGCCCAGTGGTTAAAGGCACTTGCTTGCAAAGCCTGCTGGCCTATGTTCAAATCCCCAGCACCCACATAAAGCCAGATGCTCAAAGTGGCACATGCATCTGGAGTACATTTGCAGTGGCAAGAGGCCCTGTTGCACCCAGACTCTCCTCCCTCTATGCTTGCAAGTAAATAATTTTTTAAATCATGTTTTTAAGAAATATGAGAGAGGAAAAATGCTCTCATTGAAGGAGCTGGGGGAAAAGGGCTGGCTGGAAGAGCTATGTGCAGACAAGCAGTGAAAGTGGACATCTGTGATGGCCCTACCTTCTGCCAAGTCCTAAGTTTTATACGTGGAGCTACGTCACCCACCAGCTCAGAGCTGTGGACAATACTAACCCAGTTCTAAGCACGAGACTCAGAGAGGCACCGAAACTTAGCTCACACTGCTATCTGTGGCTAAGTCAGGATTTGAACCCAGAGCCCTTTGCTATTTTGCCTTCCTTTATGAAGAGTGGCAAGAGCTTTGGAAACTGGAACTGGATCATGCTGAGACCTCCGCTCTCCTTACAGCGCCCTCTTCTCCCTAAATCACCATCCTGTGTTTGTCCTGAGTAGCTTGTGAACAGGGATGCTGAAAGACCAGAGAAAGCTCTGTGGCCTGGGGCTGTATTTGGTGGGGATAGACCATGGATTTGTAGGTGTTGTGTGCGGTGGGACTGGTGAGGACAGCGCAGGTCTGTGTGTGCAAATGTATGTCACAGTGCTGAGAATTCCAGGGACATTTCTTTACTTTGGTTTTTTGCTTCTGTTTTTGGTTTTCAGACAGGGACTTGCTTTGTATCCAGGTTGGCCTGGAACTCACTATGTAACCCAGTGTGGCTGGCAATCCTCTTGCCTCAGCTTCCCAAGTGCTGGATTACAGGTGTGCACCACTACCCCCATTATTTTTATGCTATATTTCTGGCAGAACTAAGCTTCAAGATTCCCATCTAGAACTCTAAGCCCTCAGTGGTTCTGGGAGGGAAAATAAATTCCCCACTGCCCACACTGCCCTCCTCCTGACAGGCCATCAGGGCCTCCAAGCCCAACCTCAGGCTGGTCTCCATTTTCTCCCCAGCTCTGCCCCTGTTCTCTAATTAGATTCCCCTGGAAATAAGAGGCATTGTGCAGTCCTGCTAAAGGCAAAGTGATTTTACAATTGCTTTTCTTTCCCTCTCTTTAATAACCCACAATGTCTCAAGGAGGTTTTACTTATGGCCAGCACACTGGAAAATTATTCTGTCTCTCATGAGGTCATTTTTCTCTTGAGGAAAATTGAAAACTGTATTTCTCTTCCATCCTGGCCCCCTCTCTACCTACCCTGTGCTCAGAATATTCACATCCCTGCCCACGTGGCCTCTGTGGACTTGCTCTGCCTCAGAAACAGAGGCCCCTGCCCTCTGTCCCAGCATGGAACTGGGATGGGGAACAATGAGGGGTCCTTCAAAAGTTTAGGGAGCTGTGGTGAGCCGTGGGGTGGGAGCAGAGGGGTCGGCTCCACTTTGAGATGCTTCTGCCTTCAGAGAACTGGATGGGCTCCAGCCCCTTGGAGGCAGGATCCCGGTGCACTCTTGCTGGGGGCCTTTATTGGTCCCATCGGGTTCCCGTTAAGTGTCAGGGAGTAAATCACAAACAAATGGGCCCTATTTCTATTCCTGAAGGCGCCTCCAGCCGGACGGGCACTCCATGTGAGGGGCACATCCTCTTAAGTGGTGCCTGATGGGACTCAGAGCCAGGTGGGTGGTGTCCCGTGGGCCGAGCTGCTGTCTGCACAGCCCAAGGCCCCTGTGGGTCAGCACCCCTCTCCAGTCCCTGAAGCCTGACTAAGAAGGCTTCCTGTGTGATGGGAGAAGAGACAGGCTGTCTGATGCCCTGGAGGACTGAAGACCTGGATCCCCAAGGCCACAGGCTTCCTGAATTAGAAGTGCAGAGCCCTGACCCAAAGGGTAGAAATAGCTTGCTGTAGAATAGACTGGTCAGAAGTGGTGATGATGTGCCCACAGCCATGGGCCAAGGGGGTGGGACAGAGCACTCGGGATGCATGGACACCTGAGCAGAGCTACCATACCTTTCTAGACTTCTCACTCTGGCTCCTGAACTCTTCCTTCCCTGCTCCCAAGATGAGGATTTCAAAGAAAGAGACTCAACCCGTGCCAATTGTCCATTCTACCATGGCTAGAACTCTTTGCCAGGCATTGACCAAGCTCCGGGCATATCGTATGCCATTCACTCCTCGCAAGAGCACTTCTGGGCAGGTAGGTACTATTAGGCCCATTTCTCCAGTGACCATGAGGCTATGCCAAGGCCAGCTCTCTTGTGTCCTGGGTGCTGTTAGAACTTGTTGCACTATGGGACTTGGTCTCCTTGTCTGAGACCTCCTTTCATATTGTGAGTCAGCACATTCAAGCCATGAGCAAATTTAGTCCAAACTCACTGTCTATTGAGAGAACTGAGCCCAGAGAGGAGACAGAACTCACCAGAGATCACATAGCAGGTCAATGGAGGAGCAATCGTTGGTCTTAAGTACTACCCCTGTTTATTCCCAGAAAACTCCAGACACGCTTGGGATATATCACTGAAGCATAGGGTGAATGTCAGCAAGCCTCATCGGACAGTCATACAGACTTGGGAAAGGCAAAGCTGCCTTGGGACCCTCTTCATATTCCCCACAAAACTGGAAGAAGCCTGGTTTTCTCTTATCTGAGGGTTTCCTGGATCAGGGAGCAAAGAACAGGGAAAAGGAAAGACAAAGTGCCAGAGAAAGGTGTCCAGCCAGGCTGCCATCCTCTGCTTCCTGAGGAATCAGAAGCTTCTAGAAGGACATGGCTTTGAGGACTGAGAACCTGTTTCAAATCCTGCTGCCCTGAGCAAAGCACTCAGTTTCTCTGAAAGCAGCTTCTAGGACATAGGTGCAGAGACAAAGAATGAATGGTATCTGAGGAAGCAACTGGTATCTCTGAGTCCCTACTCCCTTCTCAGGGCCCCTGAGGAAAACTGACACAAGCCCTTGCCACATCCTCAGGGGCCCTGACATGTTGCAGAGAGAAACCTGAGGAAGCCTGGTCGGCCTGGGAAGAGACTCATCTATAGCCAAGCGCTGAGTCACTGTTTGCCTAAAGTTACCTAAGCTGCCTTTAAACAAGAGCCAGCCAGGGTCCTGCTCCAGGCTTCAGACACACCCGCATGCCCCAAACCAGGACAAAGGCGGCCCTCCTTCTGAAGGGAAGACGTTCCAGTCCCAGGAATCCTTTCTGCAGCGAAAGACAGAGTTATGTAAATGCATGTAGAATGCTCCACACTGGATTGGTCCTCCAAAGATGGTGGAACCATTATCCTATTCAGTGGGCCTTTAATGAGCACCTATTAGATGCTGGGATCTTTCTCCACTGGCTTCTCTCTAATCTGCCTGCGGGTGCTAATGACTGACAGTGACCCAGTTGTGGGGGGGGGAGTGTACGTACATACACATCAAGGTCAGAGAACAATCTTAGAATCATGGGTATCACTCCCCAGGAACACTGTCTACCTTTGAGACAGGGTCTCTTACTGGTCTGGAGCTCACTAATTAGACTGTAGTGGCTGGTCTAAAAGTCCTGGGTATCCTCCTGTCTCTGCCTCCTCATTGCTGGGATTACAACCATGAACCACCATGCCTAGCCTTTTTACATAGGTACTGGGAATTGAACTTAGGTCTTTTGGCTTGTGAGGCAAATGCTTTACCCACTGAGTTACCTCCCCAGGCCCGATGCCCCGGTTTGTCAGGCCAGGAGACCTGCTCTTTTATGGCTCAAGTTGTGGCTCCAGCATCTGTACCTGAGCCATTCACAGTTCTGACTCTCACCTGGGCCTCTCACTAAGGTCACCTGGGGAGCTGTAACCAACACCCAGTGTATATATACACCTATCCACCTGGCTGTTTGATTCCACTGGTCTGGAGTTGGGACTGTTAAAGGCTCTCTGTGCAAATCTCTGAAGATGTGTTTGGGGGAGAAAAAAAGCAAAGATTGGGTGCTGTCTGCCCTGGGGCTGCTTTGCTGGCTCTGGGACAGGGGTCTCAGCTCAAGATGACAGTGTGCCACAATGCATGGGGAAGTCCTTGATGCCTTTTCCAAATCAGTCTGTCTAATTCCACTACATTGAGACTCTTAATAGACGAAGCAGGGGACATTTCCCCTTGTCCCCAAGCCCATCTGTGGAAGCCTTGCTCCCATGCTCCGGCCGTGGATGGCTCCTGAGGGAAGGACAGCTTTCTGGGGCTGCTGCAAAGTCACAGAGGGGTGCAGCCCAAAGGATCCTTCCACTTCTGTGATTCTCTGAAGGACTCAGGTGAACCCCAGCCACCCAACACCCTTCACTCCAGCCTTTCCCTTACTATAAGATTTTATACTTGACCAAGACCACTCACCAGGTAGGTAACCCCATCTTCCTTCTACAGCATAGACAGAAGCAGGAGGCTTGCCTCATTAATTTTTTTTTTTTGAGGTAGGGTCTCACTCTAGCCCAGGCTAACCTGGATATCTCACTCCATAGTCCCAGGTTAGCTTGGAACTCACAGCAATCCTCCTACTTCTGTTTCCCAAGTGCTGGGATGAAAGGTATACGCCATCATGCCCCGTGCTTTGCTTAATCTCTCTCTCTCTCTCTCTCTCTCTCTCTCTCTCTCTCTCTCTCTCTCTGTGTGTGTGTGTGTGTGTGTGTGTGTTCAAGTATTTGAGTGTGGGTATGCCACGACATACATGTTAAGGTCAGAGGACAACCTTTTGTCTTGGTCCTCACCTTCTGCCTTGTTTGAGACAGGGTCTCTGTTTGCTGCAGTGCACATCAGGCTACTGCTCTGCTTGCCTCTGGGGATTCTCCTGTCTCCACCTCCCTTCTCCAAGTAGAAGCACTGGGGTTATAGGTGCTCCCTCTGCATCTGGCTTTTCTGTGGGCTCTGGGGATCCAGGCTGAGCTCCCCCTCCCCCAGGGAGTGCCTCCCCTACTGAGCCATCTACTTGGTCCCAAGCTGTCTTTTCACTGTGCTCTGCACCTGGAGAGAATGACGTCACTTCAAAGGAAAAAGCAACTGTCCAATCTTGGAAGTCCAAAGCCCCAGATCCAGCTGCCACAGAGGAAGCTGTAGACATCTCAAGGGCCTTTCTCAGTGACCCCAAAGGACCTCCACCCTCTAAAAGCCTACCCTGAAGCCAAGTTCCCAACACCCCCAAGAGCAGGAGGCATGAACTTTCCCCAGGTGAGTTGAGGGGAAATTCAATCCTGTTTCCTTTTCTTTGCACTTGCCAAAAACATGTTTGCTCCCAGAATGCTGAGAGGCCCATGAGGCCTTGGCTGCCTCGGTTTCAAATAATTGACTTTCAAAGCCTGTCTTTGGGTGAGAGGTTAGACCCTGAGGACTTTGCCAGGGACAGGGGAGAGACCCTGATGACTTTGCCAAGGACAGGGGAGGTGCCTGGCTCCTTGACTGGCCAGGTGCCTTTCACAATGACCCTAGGGCTCCACCAGCCCCTCCTCTACCCCAAGCCTTTCCCATGGTCATGGCTGTTTCAGCCTTGAGTCACACTGGGGGCTGAGCCAGCATAAATGGAGGCCCCAGGCCCCCACAGTACTATAGGGCAAGCTGTACAGAGAACACAGCACTCACAGGTGTGTCCACCTGTGCTTTGGCTGTTCTAGAAGACAGAACACAGGCCACCCCTGTTCCAACAACTTTTCTGGGGAGCCCTTCTGTCCCTGTAGGCTAGAGCAAGCTCAGGATCTCCCCTGTAACCACAGCTGAGCCACCTGCCGTGGTCTAGGAAGCAGACCCTTGGACTTACCCTTCATCCTGGATGCAGACTTCAAATTAACTAGTTGACTTTTTTTAAAGTTTATTTATTTATTTGCAAGAAGAAGGAGGGAGAGAGAGAGAAGGAGAAAGAGAGAGAAAGAAAGAGAAAAAGAGAGAGAAAGAGAGAGAGAGAGAGAGAAAGAGTGAGAATGGGCATGCCAGAGCCTCCAGCTGCTGCAAATGAACTCCAGATGCATGTGCTACTGCACATCTGGCTTTACATGGGTACTGGGGAATCGAGTTCAGGTCATAGGCTTTGCAGGCAAGCACCTTAACTGCTAAGCCATCTCTTTAGCCCCAAACTAACTTTTTTGAGATAGAGTCTCAAAGTAACCCAGGCTGGCCTCAGACTTTCTATTTAGCTGAGGAGGATGACCGTGAACTTCTTTTTTTTTTTTTATTAACCCCACCCTCCCCCATGGCTGGCTGGAGCTTGCGCGTGCGCACTGGGACCCCCCCATTCGTTGATAGGCAGCAGTGGCTGCTCTACAGGCCCCACACCAGCTCAGCGACTGTGAACTGATCCTCCTGCCTCTACCCACACCCCGAGAGCGAAATTACAAGCTTAGGTCACTATGTCTGGTTTATGTGGTGCTGAGGATCGAACCCAGGAATTCATGCATGCTAGGCAAGCACTACCCACTGAGCAACATCCTCAGCTCTATTTGGTTTTTTTCAACAGGGGTTCACTATGTATCCCAGGCTTGCCTGCAACATGTCATCCTCCTGCCTCAGCCACGCAAGTGCTGAGTTGACAGGCTGCAGTGCCTACGGAAGGACTGGAAATGATTCTCTCCCCAAGGTACACTTGAGGAGAGAAGCTACAGGTGAGGCATCGCCTGGCTTTCACTCAGGAAACATTGCCACTTCTATAGCAGAAGTCCATTGAGCTCACCCAGACACTCCCGTCCCAGGCACAGGCCCACCTTGGTTCTCACCTTTGCCACCTCTGAAGTAGCCAGAAACCTGTGGAAGGCCTGTGCTGTGGTTGTGTGCTCAGGGACCCCAAGCTGAGAAAAGGGGCATTGCTGACTTCTCCTAGTCAGACCTGATGCTAAAACTCAATCAGTACTTATGGAGCACTTACTGTGAGCAGACTCTGCTAAACTGTCATCGATTTTCTCAACATCTGTAGCGTGAACACATGTTGCTCATGAGGGAATGGAAGCACAGAGAGACAAAGTCATTTTCCCAAAGACGCACAGCAGAGTCAGGAGTGGGATTGGCTCTAGCTCATGCCAGAGCCTAGAAGGAACCCTCCCGCATGTTCTCATGTGTATTACGTCATGCTTAGAATCATTCAGGTCCAGAGATGGCGTCTCTACTGGACCTTGTTCAAATACTGGCAAGTCCCCTGGAAAGCTAACACATGCTCCTGTTTCCCTCTTGGGATCTGGGGTTCACAGCCCTCTGTCCAGAAGGGGCTCCAGGAAAGGAAGGAAGAAGGGAAAATGGGAGGAAGGGAGGGAGAGAGGGAGAGAGGGAAGAGAGAAAGCAGCTTTCTTAGTTTTCTTCTGTCTAAATTTCAAACAGAACCTGAAGCTGCGGTTTCACAGGACAATAGAGTGATGATGAAGGAAGAATGAATGAATGAATACACGGAAGAATGGAGAAACTGTAGCAAAGCAGAATTTCAAGCTCCAACCTTTCAAAAAGGTTCCTAACTGAATGCCACCAGTGAGTGTCCCCTGTCACATTCTGGGGTCATCTTTACACCCTTGTAAGAGACTCAGAGAGAATGAAGGCTCGCCTGGCTCCTGTCACACTGTGGAAGTGCTTACCTTAGCCCAGAGCTCCCTGTCCTCTCCAACTTACCAGGAAAGGTGGCTTCTCTGGCCCCTAAACACACCCTGACCTCAGGCAAAAAGCATCCTCCACTGTCCCCCAGACCCAGAGCAGATCTCAAAGGACCCCTGAGATAGGCTGAGACCAGTATGTGCTCAAAACTCAAGCAAGGCAGAGGCTGGGGGAGGTGATTCAGTGGTTTAAGGCACTCGCTTATAAAGCCTGGTAGCCCGGGTTCAGTTCCCAACCATCCACGTGCCTTTCAAGCACACAAATAAATGTTTTTAAAAATCAAGCAAGGCGCCCTCTCAGTTCCAGGCTAAGGGTTACTCCTCCCTTGAAAATGCACTTTGATTTCAATATGGGCCACAGTGTAAGTTTGTTTGTCCCTAAACAAACAGGAGGCCACTTAAACCCATTCTGATGCTCCCCGCCCACTTCTGCTCCTTGAAGGCTGGGCAGAGGGCAGGGCCGGACCATTATCCCTGGGTAATTAATTGTGGTAATAAGGGCTGATCTGAGCTTCAAAGACTGGCTGGGCTGGGAAGCCCCAGCTCTTGTGTGCAGCCAGGAAGCCTGTGCAGGCCCCAGGGCTCCTGGGGTAAGAGCACCCATGCTCTAAAGACCAGTGTGGACCAGACCAGGCACTATGTACACAGCTCCCCCATCCCTGAGATGTGGCCTGCTTTAGGGATCTGCCCAGGCTCACAGAGGTGGTTTCCTGCCTGAATTGGCAGAGCAGGGGCTGAGCTGGGACAGTGCCACCTTCCAAAGAGACCTGGAGGGACAGTGGGGACAGCTCGTTTCCCTCTCTCATCTCAGCCTTCCCACTCAGAAGATGGGGGAGAAATGACATCTGCACCAAGAGACGTAGCCCCTGTGATGGGGGTAGTGGGGAGAGACACAGAAGCAGATCAGAAAGTCTGCAAAAATATACAGGAAGTACAATTTGAAAAGATTAAGGCCCGGTGGCTCACGCCTGTCATCCCAGCACCCTGGAGGCCGAAGCAAGAAGGTGGTGAGTTGGAGGCCAGCCTGGGCTACAGAGTGAGACTCTGTCTCAAAAATCTCCCTCCCTAAGAAAAAGACAACCTTCCCATCTCAGGGACCCTAAAGCCTGACTCTCCATTGCCCTGGCACAAGCCTAACATTTTGACTCTTTGAAAGAGGGAGAGAAAGAGAGACTACGGGCTTACCGGAGCCCCTTGCTGCTGCAAATAAGCTCCAGACACACGTGCCATGTTGTGTAGGGAATTGAACCTGGGCCATCAGACTTTGCAAACAAGCACCTTTAACCCCTGAGCCATCTCCTCAACTCCTTAACATGGTGACTCTTACATTGAAGGGGAACACCTTGGCCTGTTCCTCCTTGTCCAGAAGAGGGTACCTCGGAGGTCAGGGTTATACCCATACTGTTCTCTGCTTCTGCCCCATGCTTGGCATTGCCCATGCTAGGCTAAGATGTGTCTCTCATCAAGGACCGAAGCTCCCATCACTGCACCCTTCCTGTTCTCTGTCCCCACCTGGGCACAGACCTTCTTTGCATCATCCTTGGGGGCCACTGTCAATCACTGAATTATTCACTGAATGCTCAGGAAATCCTGTGACTACAAAAATCAAGGCAACAAGGTTCTGGTTTACAGGGAGCAAACAGGGCCAGAGGAGGAGAACACCTTCTCACGAGGTGATTAGGTGCCCTAACTCACCCTCCAGGAGCCTACCTCTTCATCCCTCACTCTAACTCTCCCTGGCAGCCCACTCACAGGCTGCCTTCTGTTTTTTCATTCAGGATTCCTGAGCTCAGGACCTGGCTTGTTTATGGCTCTGTTGGCCTGTTTGCTTGGTCTTGCACAGGTCAGCTCTCTGGGGCTAGGAGGAGCTTTTGAAAGTGCTAAATACAGGTTACAGGGGTCAGGGGTCAAAGCCCTTCCTCAGGGGAAGTTTGGCTTGAATCATCCATGAAACGGCAACTCTTCAGTGGGGATGCTGGGGGGGGGGGAGCAGAGATTTCTTAAATTACAATGAGACTACCACCACTTTCCCCACCTGGTGCCTCCTCACCACACCGCCCCCTCCACCTTGGTCTCTGTCACAGTGGCATCTGGATTTTCCGTTTTCTTCCCTCCCAGTTTCATTTTTAAACCAGAAGACAAGAAGGGGCCTGGGGAAGAGCACAGACGGATCAGGCCTAGATACCTGCTTTGTTCAGGGCCTGTGGCTTCGAGCCATGGCACCTCCCCTCTATCTCAAGCAGCAGAGCTAGGATTTGAACCCAGACTAGTCTATACCACAGGGTGAAAGATGGGGGTGAGACGGCCACACTGTCTGAGCCCCACGGTTCTGAGGGACTGATCCTCACATCCAGGGCCGTACAACCATGGACCCAGATGGCATGAGGGCTTTCCATGGGTCTGAACCAGGAAAAGTAAGCACAAGGAGACAGTCCCCATGGTGGTCCCCCCAGGAAAGGCTCCTGCTCAGGCTGTTGGCCCCAAGGCCCTGTCTCTCCCACACGATAGCCCTTTCTGCAAGGGGAGAAGACAGCCCACCCTCTCTGGCACTTCTAGGGGGGACTTCCAGAGGATGAAGGCTGCTGTTCCACAGTGAGCTCTCTAGCCATGATCACCAGCGACTGACACTGAGCACCGGAATGAACAGTTTTGGATGGGATCGGGAGAGAATGGGGAAGGAGAGGAGAAGGGAGTGGAGAGAAGGAGGGGGCCTCAAGCCTCCAGAGAGGAAGGCTGCTCCTTTCCCTTTCATTGCTCACAGATTCCTGGAAGGTTCTAGATTCGGGGAACATTTGCTTTGTACCTCCTTTGCATATATATGGTACCTACCCTAAAGCCTGAGGGGGGTGGGGGATAAAGACAGAATAAAATTCAGTTGTCCTTCAAGACCCTGGACTCAGAAGGAAACTCATTAGAATTATGAATCTACAATATACACACATATGCACATTCATGAATGCATATGAGCACACGTACAGGTGTGCATCAGCCCAGGCCAGCTGTGAACAGAGTGCACATCTCCCCCGCCACCAACCTAGGCTTCTCCAGCCAACACCTTAGCCTTTAGCAGTGATGGTTGGCTACCCTCTAGGGTCCTTCCAGATCTCTCACAGCCTTGCCAACCTGTGTCCTAGGATCAGGCTGCTGGCAGACCCTTCCCCTCAGGCCTGCTTCTGGGCTGAGCAGCTCCTCCTAGCCCCATGAGTAGTCACCAGACCCAGAGCGAGGGAGCGGTGGGAGGTGCCTTTGGGTCCACCTCATTCTGAGCACAGCAAGGTGAGGCCTGGGCCATGACTGACTGCTGAGGAAGCTACATCCACTCTCCTGACTCCATTTCCATTCATAACATGGGGAGAGAGGACTCCTATCTTGATGTCAAAGACTGCAGGAGGAAAGACAGATCCAAGTTCCCACTCCCACACCTGGGAGCCGGTGGCATCCCTGCCCACGAGGCTGGACCAGGACGGACAGGACAGAGGCTCCGGAGATCTTTTCCCTTGATCCTATCCGGCAGTACCCCACCCGAGTCCCCTCAAGACACAGGCAGCTGAGTAGCTTAACATATGGCTCCAGGACCTTTGTCGAGGGAGGGGAGGGCAGGGGTTGGAGGGGCAGGTGGGGGCAGGGAAGAGAAGGAGGGTGTATTTAAGAAAAAAAGAAAACCCACACAAAACCAACAGGATCGCATGATTATTCCTGCAGCTACAGATGCGCATTAATGCAGAAGTGTGGGGGGGGGGGACGCAGCTCTGGCCAAAGAGAAACGGGCACGCAGTTCCTTTTAACAAGCCGTTGTCTGGCTTGATCTTGTCACTCTGAAGAGGGCCATTGAGAGGTATTCATGCGTCGGCCCTGGGGGGACAAAAGGGCCCAGTATATATACTGACTGCTCAGTTGCCTGCGGCCCTGGGGCCTTTGTCTAACCTCTCCTTAATAAACTTTCGGGGAAGAGTTCATCAATCCTCCTCAATAGCTGATGTTCTCATTTTCAGCGAGAGGAGAAAAATAGCAGAAGGCTGGCGTTGTTTTTTTTTAAGGGGGCATTCTCAATAAGAGGGGGAAGGGGAGAGAGAGAAAGAGCCAGAGCCTGTAGACACCCCACTTTAAAGGGAAAAAGAACACGCTGCAAATCCTAAAAGGGAACCCAGACAAAACCGCTATTCATGGCAGCTGGACACTGTCTCCAGGCCTGGAGTGAGCCCGTACCTTGGGCTGTAGCAGCGTGCGTGCATGTGTGCGTGTGTGCGTGCGTGTGTGCGAGAGGCAGGAAGGCCAAGCCGCCTCTGGCTCTGCAGAGTCCAGGCTCCAGAAGAGACTAGAGAAGAAAAATGAGACTGGGAAAGAAATCATCAGGCTAGCCCTTCTTCCACCTGTTCCTTTAGACCCGGATGTCTACAAGCAGCGTGCAGTGTTTAAAAGTTACCGATGGGGCTGGGGAGATGGCTCAGTGGTTGAAGGCACTTGCTTGCAAAGCCTACCAGCCTGGGTTCCATTGCCCAGTACCCACGTAAAGCCAGATACACTAAGTGGCACATTTATCTGAAGTTCCTTCGCAGTTAGTAAGAGGCCCATACTCCTTATCTTCCTCCCTTCTTCCCTCCCTCTTTTTCTCTGCTTGCAAATAAGTAAACTAAAACATTTTAAACAATAAGCTAAAGGTGGAAGTGGTGGTGCTCACCTTTAGTCCCAGTGCTAGGAAGGAGGATCACCTTGAGTTTGAGGCCAGCCTGGGGCTACAGAGTGAGTTCCAGATGAACCTGGGCTAGAGTGAGACCCTGCCTCAAAAAAGAAATCCATTACTAAATAAATAAAAGCTAGATATGTTGGTGGGGGGGGCAATTTTTTTCTCTAGTGTTTTTGATTTTTATGAGGTCTTCTCCAGCGTCAGAAATCATTGAAGCCATGACATCACACATGAATTCATGCCAGACAATACGGAGCTGCTGGACTGGTCCACCGTGGTTCCCTTTGTCAAATAGTCCTTCTGTTTCTAAGACCCCTGGGACCCTTCATCCTTGGACTGCAGTGGGGTCCTCAGGACCTAGCCCCTCTCTCACCAACCCATGCTTCTTCTCAAAGGAAAGGGACATAGAGACAGACTCTTCCCCAAACTTCATGCCAGGAGGCTAGGTGGAATGGAGGACCCTGAGAAGAAAGGCTCTCCTAGTTAGTGTTCATTCCCTGGGGTAAAGACACTGTGGGCTGAAGGGAAGGAAGAATGCCTCTGGAGTCTGGGTCCTGCGCTGACTCTCCTCTCCCTCACTGCAAGCACATTTCCATGGGGAAACTGAGCCTCAGAGAAACCTAATGCTTCCAGATGGAACGCTGAAGTTCAAATTCCAGCCTCACCAAATGCACAGTTCTAGCCCCAGCTTCCTCCTACATCTTCAAATGGCTCCTCACAACGGCAATGACAGCTGCTAACAATACATACAGTCACCCTGCAAAAGCAGCAAGCTTAGTGGTAGAGCACCTGCCTTGAACAGTATGAGGCCCTGGTACAATGCCCAGTATGGCAAAATTAAAATAAAAAATGTAGCCAGCTATTGTTATAGATATTTTTAATATCAGTCTTCCATCAATCCAGGGAGATGGGTCTCACTATTATACTGTTTTTCGGATGGGGAAACTGAGGCACAGAGAAGGCATGGGGCAGCATCAGGCAGCCAAAAGGGGAAAACTAAACTCAAACTCCAAAGTCTGATTCTGGAGGGGCCAGAACCTCATCCCCGCCTACTCTTGCCTTTGATAACCAGCAGATGGAAGGAAGGAAGAAAGGAAGGAAATGGATGAAGCAAACGGATATGACTTCTGGCCCTGCCAAGCCTGAGCTGGGTCTCCCCAGTGGCTCAGCTCTGCAATGCACACAGGCTGCACGCGCGCACACCCTCTCCAAGTCTCCCCAGTGGCTCCAGTTCAATGTTTGACAGGCCTAATGAGTGTTGACAAGTTTAATGAGTTTGTTTTAAAGAGGGGAGGGGGAACCTGGTCAAGTTGAGATTTCCGAGTCAAATGAATTAGCAGAGGCCGCCAGACTTCAGCTGACAAGCCTGGAAACCCTCCGAAGCCTGCGGCCTGGAGCCCTGGACCCTGACTCCTCTCAATGGGAGCTGGGCCCCACGCCAGACCCCGGAGACTCTAGGGGCTTCTGAGTGGCCCTAGGGTGCCTGGGTACCCTCTGCTGCCTGTCTTTTCTCAGCCAGCCCCCTCCCTGCAAGCCCACCCCCGTGGGTCCCCCTTCTGCCCAACTCTCCTCCCCCACTGAGTCCCCAATGAGAAATTTGATTCAAACCCGGTTTGGCACTTGTTTGCATACTGATTGCGTGGTAATTAAGTGGCTTCATCTGCGGAGGGGACTCGCCACCTGCATTTCTGAGCTCCGTAGTCACGGGCTGGGACCCGCCACAGCCCTTGTTTCTGACCGTGGAAACTGGTATCCTGGGAGACTGGCATCTGGCTGCTAGGATGGAGCTGTGTTGTCTTCTACTAACACACCAGTCTGTTTCTTTCCCAGTGACTGATGGGATGAACAGGGAAGGAGTTTGCAGGCATCTGAGCCAGCTCTAGATAAAACAGCAGAGTTAAAATCGCCAATAATTATGTCCAATTAAAGGAAGACTTATGTGACTCTGCACTAGGAGCTAATGTCAACACCAGCACTCTAGGCACACGCCCAGCAAGATTAGTTCTCCTCCTGATCAGCCCCGCCCCCCCCCCCCCAGCTAACCTGGGGTGACATCAGTCCTGGAGCCAAAGCTAGACACCTTCTCTATCTCTCTCCCCGAGATCTTGGCTGAATGACTTTCATTCCCTGATCTGATCCGTGGTTGTGTCCTCAAGTGGGATCACCAAAACCTCACCTTCCTGGGCTGTGAGGAGCAGGTACTGTGCCTGGTACACAGCAAGCACATCCTCCACATCCTGTGTTTTGGCCAGAGCCTTGTCCGGGTTGGAAGTGAGCATGCTCAGTTTTTCCTCCTGCCACCTTGTTCCTCTTGGTGCTGAGGAGAGCAGCCAGAGTCAAGCACTGCCCGCCTCCCTGCCATACCCCAGCCCCATGGCTCATCACAGCCTTGCAAATTAGTACAGGGGACCTTCCAGATCAGTCTACTCTGGTTTCTTTCCTTCAAGGAGCCTAGGTAGCCAGTGACAACCCCACATTTGCAGGTGGCACCTGCCACTTTAGCTGTCACAGAGAGAGGGAGGAAGTGAAGGTAAGGGGAGGAGAAAGGGGGTTGCACCTGCCTCGGTTGATTCCCCCACCCCCACCCCACAGCCCATCTCTGACAGGATCTTGCTAGTAGCCCAAGCTGGTTTCAAACCACTGCATCCATCTTCCTATCTCAACCTGCTAGAGTGCTGGAATTATGTCAAGTTTTGTCATTTGTCACTGTTATAGAGAACAGAGTTGGCGCTGAACCCTAGCCACCTCCCCAAGGTGTGATCATTTCCTGGCTCTTTTCCCCTGGAACGGTGTCTCTCCCTTTCCCTAACTGTCCCCTCTAGTCTCTGGTCTAAGGCGGGACTTGTGCGAAGCAGTCTTTCTAGTGAGAATTTCTGTCCTTCCAGCCAGGAGCTCAGAGCTGGCATGAGAGGAAGGACTTGGTGGGGGGGGGAGGGAGATGGGGTCACTTGGAGTCAAGTGGGCCAACCGTGACCTGCCTCACTGGACAGAGCTCTGTGTTCCCCTGGAGAATTCTTTACTTCCTAGGTCTCCATTGTTGAGATCGCAGCCAGCTGCGGGCGGGCTGGGCGGGTGTTAATCTTTGGCATGCTTGCAGTTCACTGAAAGAAAGGCCCTCGTGTGATGGGCTGGGCTGGGGGCCCAGAATGAGCTGGGCCAGAGGCAAGAATGAAGAGAGGCATGCATATGGCCCTGGGACACGCCGTGGCACCACACGCTGGCATTTAAACTCTTTGTTGCCACTTAAATCTTCCTCAGGGAGCAGAGGCTGGACTCTGAAGGCAGCCTCAGTTTACCTTCTTGGCTAAGGCACTCAGAGCTTGACAACCAACTTCAGATGCTCTGTCTCTGTTTCTTATCTGTGAATGGGGGAGGGACTTTCATCCATAGACCTACACCCACAGGCTGGGGTGCAGAAGTCCAAGGATGCACACGTGTTTTGTTCAGCAACCACACAGCACACTTCCTAGCACAAGGACACGCCGCGCACACCAACAACCAGAGACAGCTGCTGGGCCCCACCTAACTAGAACCAACTGTGCTCGCTTCCTTCCTGATGCCCCAGATGCAAGGCGGCACAAACCAGGTGTACACAGACTAGAAACCCACACAGGAGAGAACTCTCCCTCAACGGGGACGGCAACATCTACCTCCCAAGGAACACTCCCAAGGAATTGTTCCTCCTCTGTCCGTCCGAATCAGCCACATGGGCTGGTCAGGAACCCCAGGAGAAAAAGAAAGTCAATCACTGCTCTAAAAGGTTAAAACCCTTCCCTGGAGACCCCATGAACTGGCAGAAGATGTTCCAAAATCAAATGCCTACAGAAAAGGAAGTGTCTATATAGTGAATTCCAGGTCAGCCTGGGCTAGAGGGAGACCCTACCTCAAAAGAAAGAGAGAAAGAAAGAAAAAAAAGAAAAAGAAAGGAGAAAGGAGAAAGAAAGAGAGAAAGAAAGAAAAAGAAAGGAGAAAGGAGAAGGAAAGAGAGAAAGAAAGAAGAAAAAGAAAGGAGAAAGAAAGAAGGAAGGAAGGAAGGAAGGAAGGAAGGAAGGAAGGAAGGAAGGAAGGAAGGAAGGAAAGGGCCCGTCATGATCAAAAGTAACTGGCTCTGTCCTTGCTGGTAGTGTGTTTCTAGGTAACTAACCGAACCTCTCTGAGCTCTGTTTTCACAAGCAAACAAACCATGGATATCTACCAGGCAGGGCTGTTGGGTTAAATGAGATGAGTCTCATCTCATGCTGTTCCTAACATCAAGGAAGAGGAAGCCAGTGAGAACAGATTTCCAAAGATGGTCCTGCCCAGCTGGGACAGCTCCTTGCCTCAGTTTCTCTATCTATAAAAGTGAGCTTTTTTTTTTTTCTTTTTTGAGGAAGGGTCTCACTCTAGGCCAGGCTGATCTGGAACTCACTTTGTAGTCCTGGGCTGGCCTTGAACTCACAACGACCTCTGCCTCCTGAGTGCTGTGGTCAAAGGCATGTGCCACCACACCTGGCTCCTTAAGTGAGTTTTTAAATAATCCCTCCTTCAAGGTATGTTCTGGAGGACTCGGTGGACTCCTGTACAGTACTGAATCCAGCGTTTCCCATGCACCCTGTTCTCTGGCTATTGTCCTGGGACAGAGATGGTTTTATTGTTCTGTGTGGGGTTTGGGTTAGTTTCCTGTGATAGCCTCATTCTATGTAGCTCAGGCTGGTCTTGAACTCATGATCCTCCGACCTCAGCCTCACCAGTGCTGAGACGAGGATTAAAGGCATGCATCACCATGCCCAGCTAGTACATCCTGCCTTCCAGGTCAAAAGAGCACTTCCCTGAGCAACCCTCCCTGATGCATGGCACAGGATACCCATACCTTGGGCTCACCGTTCTTCAACCCCTCATCTGTCTTTTTTTTTTTTTATTGTCCATAATGAGTTACATTATTTAGTGGGCAAACCATGCGTTGTTATCCCGAATTCCCCGCTTCCCCCCTCCCCC
>PVHP010001326.1:0-109144 GCA_004024765.1 Zapus hudsonius
TCACAACTGAAAAGTTTAGGTAATGGCAGTTCTCAGTATTTATTATATTTTTATTTCAAAGTCAATGGATTTGAAATCTTTCAAAATAAAAATATTTGGTCTGACATATAGCTATCCTGTCTTAATGGTAAACTGAAAGAAGGAAATGAAGAAATAGATGTTTCTAGGGTGTGAGATGGAATAAACTCTGACAATGAAATGACAGGCCTCAGGGCACATGGTGGCTGCATCTGGGGACAGTGTGAGCAGTCTTTCACCATTCATGCCTGACAAAGTGAGCATGCGCTATGGAAAAATTTGGTCAGGAGATAGAATGGAGCTTACAGAAAGTCTTCTTGCTGTTTCCAGGTCCACCCACACCATCAGATGGGTGTGTAGACATCATCACTGGTCCTGGACTGAGTGGCTCTTACAGTGAGCCAAACTCACTTGCTTCAACTTAGGTGAAAGCACAGTCCTGGTCCTGTCTGCCCTCAGTGACAGACTGAAGCACTGATTGGTCATAAAGTCTATCAGAGAAAGCCATGTGATCCTAGCGTGACCGCCATCACTTTATCTACACAATGGTGTCCATGTGTGGTAGACATCGACTGTGTGTGGAGGCATGTCACTTCACACAAGCAAACTATGCTGAATAAAGAAAGTATTGTAGCAACGCCAAGCAGCAAATAATCCCAGTAGATTTGGGTTACCCTCCAGCTCCTTCCCACCTTTCAACACATTCCTCGGAATCAAGAACATGTTCGTACTCATAAAAGCTAAAATCCAAGGCCATTTGGAAAGGAGGTTATTATTCAAAAATTATGTCGACATTTCCATCCATACAGAAAATGGCTTATAGTGTTATCAATTTAATAGGAAAATTTACAACTTTAATGGTCATTTTGGGTCAGAGCCAAACACTCGGGTACATTTTTTGTTTAATTTAACTTTCCTGGATTTGTATTTGTTTGTTTTAGTGTTTGTGTTGTGTTTGTGCGAACTGATTAACAAACGTGTTTAATACAAGTTTAAGCTGTCTACTGTCTATAGAAAATTCCTTCCAAAAAATAATCACAAATTGAGGTCTCATAAAATACATATGATTCATACAAGTCCTCAGGGAAAATCAAAGAGAAAACATAACAGTTTTGCAAAGAAAAAAAGTGCATTTTCTGAAATGCCCCTTTTGGGACTCAGACCAGAAGACCAGAATTCTTTTTTTTTTTTTTTTTTTTTTTTGCACTATTTCGCTAACAGCCAGCCAAGATACTGTTTCCTGATTTAATGTAATACACAGAGAACATTTAAGATACCATACATTTGAGGCATACTGAGATGAGATAGGCCTAGATGACACTGTCTGGTACCTGGCACAGGTCCTTCCGTGACCTCAGATATCAGCGTGGATTTCCCAGAAGTACCAGTGAAATGGGGTCATTTTTCATCCTTTGTCTGGGTGCTCACTTAGCTCACAGTCGTTAGTAACTGGCAATGTTGACAATTGGTCTCCATAGAGTATTGGAATCAGTGTCCAGCTCTGAGGTCATGTTCCATGCATGGGCTTCCAGCAGAAGAGTCCACTTGAACATCGGGCATAAAGATTGTAATTCTACTTGTAGACTTGTGAGGTTACATACTCCTTTCTTGGTCAGACTTGCCCATCAAAAATTTTAATCCCATTCCAAATGTATATTACAAAAGCAACTGGTATTGCGAATTAATTCAAATATTAGATGCACTGAAATAAAAAGAAAACCTTGAGTAAGTTGAAATAATTAGATAGAGAGGGCTGGAGATGTAGATAAATGGTAGAAATCTTGCTTACTGTGTACAAGGCCCTGGGTTCAAGCTCAGGCATAGATGATAGATAGATAGACAGACAGACAGACAGACACATACATAGATGATAGATAATAAATGATAGATAATAATAGATAGATAGATGATAGACAAACTTGACTAAAAGATAAGGGAATAGAACATAAATAAAAGGAATACCAAATATTAACAGTCTCATGGGCTCACTCATGTCTTTTCATTCCTGTTTAACCAACTTATTCCCCTCACTTCCCTTCACTTGACTCAGTCAATTAAGCAAAACAACCCATAATATGCAAGGACCCCAGCATCTACACCACTGTACAGCTGGTCCTCCTTGAGAGCATGGAGCATGTGATTTGCCCAGGATGCAGCATGGCTCCCTGCTCTGGCCACCAGTGAGCAGGCTGGACAGGCTTCCACACAATTAACAGATCCTGGGCTCCTCTGCTTCTGTTCCACAGGCGGAGAGTTACTCTACCCACTGGTTCATTGATGAAAATTCTTCATATTTATGTTCAAAGACATGGATATCTTCCTTCCAGAGAAAGCTATCACCAACGTGGAGGTGTTCAGAGTTCTTTGGAGGGAAATTTCCATTAGAATCTCCCCTCTCGAGATCCTCAGACTGTGGTGTCATAATTGGATGTGTGTTATGTACCTGAAGAGCTCTCCTGATGCTCTGCAGCCAGTCGAGCAATCAGGAGACCTTGTCAAAAGCATTTCCAGTACTTTCTGTCACTTTTCACACTTTGTTTTGGTACCTCAATAATTTTCTTCCTAGAGGACCTCAAGTGTCTAGCTCCAACTCAGCCACAAAGCATACACACACACACACACACACACACACACCACATGCACACCACACATGCACACACACAGAGACAGACAGAAAGACACACATGTGAATACATACACACACGCACAAGCATGCACACACATACACACATACATACATATACACACATGTACATGCAAAGCAATGCACACACATACATACACACATGTGCATACACACATGCATATACACACATGCACATGCACACACATACATATACACACCCCTGCATGCATCCACACATATACATACATATACACACATGTACACACATACACATGCACATACACACATACACACACACGCACACACACATTGGGGTCGTGTATATGCCCCAGGCACATGCATGACCATGGCTGAGGAGAACGTTGGCAGTCCTCCACCTCCACTCTTCCGGTTCTCTCATTGAAGCAGGGGCTCACGGTGTGTTCATCAGGCTGGCTGACCAGTGACCCTCCAAGATCCTCCTGCCTCTGTCCCCTCAGCACTGTGCTTATAGGGAGTGTGGCCACATCTGGCTTTTGTGTGGATGTTAGGGGTTACACGGAGGTTTGTATTTTGGCACAACAAGCGCCCTTACCTGATGAGTCATCTCTCCAGCTCTCTCTTGATTTTCTTGAACCCAAAAACATACAGGGTACACTGCTCACAGGGTTACTCCCCACATTAATAATAAAAATGTGTGCAAATGTGGCTATTATATTACCCTTTTAAGAGGTTGGATATTTTTGTAAATTCCATTTCCCCAGATGTCCAATTATTTGAAAGTAAAAAAAGAATAAACCAGTGGTAAGGTTACCCCACAGCTGCTGGAAGTCGGCTAGCAAAGGAAGCGTTCATTTCCTAAAGACATTCAGGACGAAGATTCAGTGAACCACGAGGCTTGAGATAAGCTGAAATGAAACGATTGTTTATGCAAAGAATAGCTTCTCCCTTCCAGTGTCAACATCTTTATATACGAGGCAAAGCTCCGGGATGCAGTAGATGGCATCCTTCAGAATCCCGTCCATTGAGTACAAAAAGAAATAAGTAGCAGTTAACATGTTGAAGGATAAACAGCCTTTTATTTTCCATCTGTGTCAGAGGAGAGGTTTCAAAGAAATGTGAAGACCTGGATACTATGCCTTTTTGAAAAGTACAACAGCCTGAGACAGAAGCAGGTAGGAGACAATGACCCTCCTGCATCAGACCACAAACATCCCTGGGTGGATTCCAAACCTCTATTTCCTACAGGGCAAAGGAGAAGATAGGATCAATCGAGCATTCACGAGTGATTTCATCCTAGTGTTCATCCCCTGCTGAAAGGGGATGGGTTCGGGTGATCCCACTGAAAACTGACAGCCCGATGAAGAAGAGCGGCATGTTATGCCTGATTTCTGATGTCTAGGGCTGTTTGCTCTACCACTATCATTACAAATACAGTCTGCAGCAGAAGGCTGGCTGTTTGAAACCTGTCTTGCAAGGTGTCCAAAATGTAAGGGGCCTGTGTTCTCCCAAAGCACTACTCTGATGGAAAGTAAAAGAAGGTACAGAAAGAAAATTCTCTCGAGGCAAGAATCAATAGAGAAGAAAACAGCTGACTAGAGTAGGGTCAGATTTGGCTTTCTCTCTCTCTCTCTCTCTCTCTCTCTCTCTCTCTCTCTCTCTCTCTCTCTCTCTCTCTGTGTGTGTGTGTGTGTGTGTGTGTGTGTGTGTGTGTACACAAGATATCACTGGCTGGACCTGTATTTCTGTTACTTGTTCTGGATTAAAACAAATATTCAAGAAGTCCTTCAAAAGAGCAAAAGTTTCCTTTTTCAGAACTACCTACCAAAGTCCAGTATAGGGATGATTACTCCTGTATTAACTTAATTGAACATCAGTGTAAATTATATATATATATATATATATATATATATATATATATATATATATATATATATAATCCTCTAAATTCATGCTCTAATATTCTGCTCATATATATATATATATATATATATATATATATATATGCATACATACAGGCTTGAAAATTATCAATGTATCCACTACATCCCTATTTATAAGGTTCATAGCTCTGAAAATTTACATTTTTACTGATTGATCAATATGCTAATAAGAAATACCAATGTCCAGCAATTAAAGTAGACCAGTGAGTCTCAACCAGATATAATATGCCAATGTCTGAAAATACTTGGAGTTCTCTCAAGTGGGGGTGCTACTGGAATCTGCTAAGGAAAGAGTGAATGCCCTATACCCTACAATGAATGCCCAGGGCAGTCCCCTCAAAATAATGAGTCAGTTCAAAAACAACAAAGCTAAAATGAAGAAATCTTAATGTTCTCCCTTGATCTAGGTAATTTTATGTGCTCACAAGTAATCTGGAATACTGCATAAACACATGATCACTGAGAAAGTGTGGACTCGGAGGGTATTTGTTTGAAGTGAGGAAACAAAACTACATTTTATTCTTCATTTTAATGAATGAATCATTTAGAAATATCTTTCAGAAATACTGTGAATATGTTCTGATTACACTGATAAATTAAGAGTATCTCTCAATTCACAAGTAAATATCCTGCCAATTAAATTTAAATTCTCAACCCCTGGGAGATAGGACCAGAGTTCTCATTTAGCTGCATCACTTATTAGAGGAAGAAGGCATAATTCTCTGGCCCTCACTTACTCACCTTGCAAAAGGAAAGATTATGGTATGGAATGATAATAATAGGTCCACCCAGACACCATGACACTTAATTGTAATAAAGAGCTGATCAAATGTGCAGGAAAATCGAAGGCAACTCCTCTCAGCTGTGATGAGAGGGTGATGTTTTCTGGGTTTTCCTTTCGCTCTCCTTGACATCAAGGAGACAGTTATGATAAATGGCCTCTTCTCCGCTGTAGATCCATCGATTCCTGAAATCCTCATGGGTTTTAATAGTAGTCTTTGCATTCTTCTTCAGTGAGCTTTAGTTTACCCTATTTTGAAGGCCAGCCATGTGCATCTCTATAGAGTGACCTGTCAAATTAGAGTAGTGTTTAATGTAGCTTCAGATGTGCATGGAACGTCTGAGCACTCACTTGGCAAGCTCTTCAAACTGGGAAGATTCAAGATTAAACATGTACTGAAGCCTTCTCAGAGAATCAGAGTCACATATGTCGTTTTCATCTGCCTATGAAATCATTCCTTCCTTTCCTTCCAATGGGAGGAATGTCCTGACTGTGTCCTGGATTTCATTAGTGAAATGTATCTTGCTTAAATCCAATGTTTATAACAGTTGATGGGAAATCCTCTTACTGGTGATTTGTGAGGCCATGGCTGAAATGTTAAGTAAGTACCCTAAGGTACTAATTGTTGCAAACCCACCAGAGGCTACCTTGGTAAAATTCCTATTGTTAAGTGCAATTTCATTGGCGTAAGCAACAGAAGATATCACTGGCTGAACCCGTATTTCTGTTACTTGTTCTGGATTATCACAAATATACAAGAAATCCTTGACAAGATCAAAAGTTTCCATTTTCAGAACTACCTACCAAAGTCCAGTCTAAGGATGATTACTCATGTATTAACTTAATTGAACATCAATGCAAATTTAACAATATACGAACATCAATAAAATCTTAGTATAGCCTATAACTAACCCCCAAACCTTCAATTTTCAAGATAAGTTCATCTTTTTGATGAATTACACAAAACATTGAGAAATATTAAAGGTATCAAAGATAAGAACTTTTATGTCCATGGAGTACAGAATGCATTTAGTCATAGACATGAATACATAGGAGTTCTGCTCAAAGGCTTCTAGAAGGGCAGAAAACTAGATACAGGATGAAGGAGAAGCCTTTTGCAGAATATCTGAGCATGACTTTATAGGATTTGAACTAAATGAAGATGAAATCAATTGATTCTGAGCTGGTGAATGCACTTCAGGTATGGGTATCAAAACTAACTCCATTTTTAATTGATCAAAAGGAAATGTGTATAATTGTGTAGTATTCTCAGGACTTGTCACTTTAAGGTACACACTTTGGAAAATTTCTAACAGGTCTTAAGTACTGTCTCTACAATGCAATAATTCCTCTCAGTCACAGAGGCCGATACGGATGGATGCTTACGGACCACTGAAGATGATAGAAGGGGGAATTTTGTTTCTAAACATCTGGCTTTTAACTATCCATTAATATTTATTATTCCCAGGTTCATATATACTTAAACCTTTGTATCTTATTTTATTTTATTTTTATAGAGCTGAAGTCTGTGTCAGGAATACAAAAGCAGAAACACGATGCAAATCCCTCCTCTGTGTTCTGGTCAGATGTGCAGCAGATTCACCCCAGGGGCGCTCAGTCCAGAGGCAGGCACAGGTCCTTGGCCCTGGCTGCTTCTCCTTATACACTAATGTGAGTGCTAGTTTGGATGAGTGTTCCCCAAAACCCATGTGTTACAGGCTTGCTCTCCATCCTGCACACCAGGAGGGGGTGTTAAAACCTTTAGTTGCTGTGGCCTCTGGGAGGAAATTAGGTTATTGGGGAAATGAGGTTCTATCATCTGTCATCTATCTATCTATCTATCTATCTATCTATCTATCCATCTATCCATCTACCTATATATCTTTCTTTCTCTCCCACAGATCAGAGGTCACCAGTTCTCCTTCTTCCTGGGTTCCTCCCACAATGCACTATGATGACACACCCATTGATGCAGGACAAATAAACTATGGCCTCAGACTTCTGAAATCAGGAGCCAAACAAAGCTATCAGATATTTTATCAAGTTATAAGAAGATGACGTGCACATCCTGGGGTGTCACACCGGGGCTCAGACCTCAGTGGACAAGTGAAGTTGGACAACTTCATGCAAAGTACTGGTTGCATCTTCATGGTGCCTGGATGCTTTCTTGGAGCTGTCGTCAAAGGACTCAAGCTAAATGTAGGTCTGAGAAGGATGGACTACTAACAGTGATTTAGCAACTCCCAGCTACTATGAGTATGGCAGAAGCACAGCCATTGACAGGCGAAGAGAGTGATGGAGACACAGAGAGGTAATTAATAGTGGGGCCAATTAAAAGCTACAGGCAAGAAAGTAAGTATGCATAAAATAGCAGGTGGGCTATTGTGTTAGCATGCAATTAATATGGAGAAGATAAACTCTGTCTTGACACGGGCCCTGTGACTGGGCACATTAATGCAGGCAAATAATCAATAAATGGTCAGTGAACTTGTTTCGGGAACCTCTCTCAGACCAGTATTCAGTTTGTTTTGTTGATTTTCAGACCAAGTTAATATATGCATTTTGAGATCAGCTAAGCCTGCAATAAATATATCTTTAATGACAAGACCATTTTCTTAAATCAAGTGAAAAATAAAGAAAATCTCCTCAGCAGCTTCTGGAAGGTCTTTGAAACAAATCTGCTTTCTCCCAGCTGCCTGGAGATCTGAGCATCATGTGGGCTGCCCCCCCCCCACACACACTTGCAGAGCACCACAGGCTGTGAATGCACCTTTGCCATTTTCTTCAGTCCTTTCTTCTGGGTCCCCAGGAACCTCTCTCGGATCTGAATACACAAGTGCACTTTGCACATGTGGATGCTCAGAACAAGCTATTTGATGCTAATGACGATGATTTCCGGAAAGCAAAGGGTCTCTCATCAGAGGAGCAGGTGGCTGTTGAAGGCTTTTGATTAGTTTTCTCTTGATCTCTTAAAAATGGGCCGGATTGGCTCATGTGTTTGGGATGGTTAGAGGGTCATCTTCTCTGAAGGTAGAGGAAACACAGGGCGACATCAAGGTCTAATTTTATGATCTTATGAAGTAGGAGCATTTATTCTGAAGCCAAAGCTTGAAAGTGTAGTGCTTAGAAGACCAGCTGCTCTTCTCTCTCTGATTACAGAGAGGGAAGTGTGCTTAAATCTGAGTATGAGCGATTGAGGCTATGAGAGAAGTCTTTCCTGATGCCCAGGCTATGTCAAAAGCAGAAGAAAGAAGTGATTTCCATTCCCACATCATCACCTACCAAAGATGGAAGATAAGAAGGAAGTGCATCTGCTTCTCATTCTTCTCTCTCATTCTCTCTCTCTCCCTCCCTCTTTATCTCTCAACAGTGGTTTAATCGCTTTAAGTCAAGCTGGAGCTCTATGATGTATCACAGGAGTTCCTTGAGCAGAGGTCCCTGTCTGAGCCAGTTATTGGGTGATGGTCCCAGAAGTAAACCTTTCTTGGCTCTGCTCTGTCCAGGCACGACAAGCACACACAGCCCTGTCCAGCAATGAAAAGATCTTTTCATCTCTACCTTTCCATTTTCAAAAGGAAGTACCTCTTTCAAGTCCTCCACCAAATTTCTCTTCAGTTCTCCTTTGCTAGAACTGGGCTGTGTTCCTTACATAGCTCATGGGATTATCGGAACTGGCATTGAGCCTTGGGGACTTGCCCCTAGGAAGAAGCTCTATCATACTATATAAACATGGTTATGCTATGTAGGTTGCCAAGAGGCTGAGGAAGCTGTTGAGTAAGTAACCAGTAGGGGTCCAAAATACACATGCACTGAAATATACACATTTTCCTATTTAATTTCTTAATTCTCAGAGCCATCTCCCCAGCCCTTCTGTTTCAATTCTAAACTATAGTATAATAGGAAGGCCTCTCTGCACACATGCCTTATACTGAAGTAAAAACAAGCTGAACACAGCAATAAAGCCATTCCAAAGGCATTATGTTAATGATAATAACTCACCTCAAGAAACAGAGATCCAGTCTCCTTCCATTCACTGGCTGCAGCCGTCAGAGGGGGAGCTGCTATGAAATAATGTGGGAATGCTCACAGCATTCATCAAGGTGGGAATCACCCTTCTCAGCATGAGCTTCACATAGAGGATGAAAAACATAAAGTTTAATCTTCATAAAACCATCACTAAAGTAGACTTAAAACACACCCACCAAGGCTCAGGGACTTTTGAAAAACAGGGGCCAAAAGAAGGTAACAGCCCCAGAGTGGGAGGGAACGTCCAGAGGCATGGCCCCTCTCCCACAATCACTGACTGCTGCTCTCAGGAGTCGTGACCCACAACCCCATGGTGTGTACCAGCAATCCCACTGAGGATAGGCCTTGATGGCGTGGGGGCAGGGAGGAGGGAAATGGCAGTGCCACCACATGCATGTATGTGTCCATACAAGTTACTACTTACTAAAAATAAAATAAAACACCTTTTACCAATTAACAAAACTTGAAATGTTCTTATATTTCAAATGCGATGGGATTGGCTTTGAAGTTTCATGGATGTCAGTGACTTCCACTTTAGATGAACATGCATAGGTAACGGAATGAGCAAGATCGATCTACCTCATCCTAACTTCTTTTTGTCTTTAGGGTATAAATTATAAACAGGCTTTCCTTTTATTCCTAAGCGGATGAGAAGACAGTAACAAATCTTATATAAGGCAAGAGATAAGATAGCAATTATTAGCGTCAAATACAGAAAAAAAAAATACCAGACCACACCTACTACTGGGAGAGAACAGCAAACCAAGAAAGGAGCACTAGTGCAATAGAGGAGCCTGGGCCTGGGGGAGACAATCAACAGCTTTTAAATTCGGCCAAATATTCCACTCAGTGAGGGGAAGCCTGTGACTGGAACTGGGGAATCAGTGCGATATGCACCAGATCCCATACTCTTGGGCTCCCAAGAAAAGATGCACTATGGGACCGATTGACGGGGAGGCTACTAAAAATAGAATCTAGGTAATCCAGAATTGTGTATATTTGTTAACCTATACTGAGCTCACACTCCGATGGAGATTGTGTTTGTATTTTTCAGGATGCAATGAGAGAGTTGTGGCCCATCTAACCCTACCAAATGACTGTAGGCCGATAGCAGAGATTCTGGCAAGAGATGAGCCACCACAGTCATACCATGGAAAATCCATATGGAGCCCCTCAGAGAATGACGGGATGAACAAGGGACCCACAGCCACAGCCATTCAATCAACACAGGATAAGCCAGGGTGACAGAAACCAACAATTTTCAACACAAAGCCCCCTAAGCACACAACATTAAAGCAGCCTTAATACTCACCCACCACGACTCAAGGAACTGAGCGGAAGAGGGGGCGGAAAGATTGTGAGAGCTGTGGTGGGGGAGACTATCCAGAGGCATGGCACCCATCAGTAACAACACACTTGGGCCAGGAAAACCAGGCTGAGTACTAGGCTATCCATGGTCCCCTGCCATAAGGACTGATCCAGACGACCAACAGAAGAGGATATCCAGCTGATTGGGGATGGGGAGAGGGGGCATTGGGGAATTGGGTATAACAACTCATTGTTTGCCCACTAAATAATGTAACTCATTATGGTCAATAAATATATATATATATTAAAAAAATACCATAGCAATCAATTTAACATATATCCCTTTAATAAGTAACACGTTTTATTGGCAGAGCATAATCATTGGATATCATATGCCTTTTTGTAATGAAGTTCCTGATCAGGTTCCACTGCTCACAAGGTAAGCACAATGGCCATGACTCTGCCAACTGTGTCAACCCTACCTTTCAAGTAGATGCAGCTGTTTTACACCTTCGTAGGTGTAAAAGGTTTCTGTTGATAATGAAGAAAGTGATGAGGACCTGAAGTGGAGGGGACATCTTTAAAATATTATTAGAAATCAAAGAAAATAAAACTGTCAATGAAGGAACTCCTAAAATGATACCTCAGAAAACACTAGATACAAGTCCATGTTTTATATGTGTTGAGAGATATCTTTTTATACACTTGTTAGGAAAAAAATAAGAAAATTCAACCAGAGAAGAACTGTACTCTAACCAACAATAAATTATATTTATCTCAAGCTCAACAGAAATACAGCATAGAGGAAGGATAACTGGGACCAAGTGTTCCATCATAGGTCCCTGTAGGGGATGTTTCTCTTGCAAACCATAACTGCCTATTAATACCAAAGTTTTGGTTATGTGTATAAATATATTAAAATAACAAAAGCTTAAAACACATAAATATATCAGTCTAAAACTGAAAGAAATGACAGAAAATGCTGCCCCCATGGTTGGCCCCAACACTTGTTTTGTATTGGAATTGATAAAATAATTAGATGATAAAAATTAATGAGAATGTTGAAAACTTGAATGGTATCAGGCATATTAGTTAAAGTTTCATATATAGCATACCATACCCATATCCAGGCATAATTATGTATACAATGTACACAGTACCTCTGGACTTATAAAATATCTGTTCTATTAGGTCACAGTCTGAGTCATGAAATAAGCCTTGATGAATTAGGAAGGATTGAGACGGGCGGAGAGTGCTCTGAGTGCAATGGTATTTTAGAAGTCACTTCTCCTAAAATGTTTCCAAGTACTTATAAAGCAAATAACATAATTCTAACTAGTTTATCTTTGTAAGTGAGTACCACAAATTTAGAAAGTAGGTAAAACCGAATGACAATGAAAAGAAAGCAAATACAGATTTGAAGGTTGAGACCCAAGGGCTACAGTTAAGTGGAATAGTCATGGAGAAATTTCTATCTCTAAAGAACCATCTCAGAAGCTCAGAAATAAAATATAATCTAAATAAATCTAAGTAAAACGAAATGAATCTAAATAAAAATCTAAGAAAATCTAAATGGTGATAGTGGTGGAAAGCACCAGTTAAACTCACAATTAGTAAAATAATATAAAATTGCTGGAAATTTGTAAATGAACGCAAGCCATGCATAGAGGTATTTTGTGAACACACACATAAAAGCAGAGATGAGCAGTCACATGAGTCCAGGTGGCACATGACCAACAGGGACAGGCCATCCTGCCCTGCTTCCCTACACTGGGCAGAGAAACTCCACCCCAGGAAGTCCAGCTTCCCAAACCCCCTCACAACTCCTCCCTCCATTAAAAAGACGTCGAGGTCACTTAGCTCAATGGCATTTGGCTTCATTCACGACCATGAAGCAAAAGAAAAGTGTGCTGATGTAATGTTGCAATATGTTTAATTGGAAGCCAGTTGTATGTCCACAATGGACAGCTGTGATCTCATGACCAGTAGTAGCAAAGCTGGTGTCCTGGCACTCAGCTGTCTGTTTATAGAAGCTCAGGGGGAAGGAAGAGTTCTGATGTGAAGCCCGACATCAGTCAGTCCATGCAGACAGATCGTGACCCTTCTGCACCCTGGTCCTCCAGCCTGCTTTCATCTGGGGCTCTGGTCTCCCTCCACAGTATCATTGCTGATCCCCCCTCACATCACATAGCACTCCCTGGCTCTTCTGTGACATTCCCATTTGAACCACACAGAAAGACCACTCATTACATCAATTGCAGAGGCAGATCACAGAAGTCAGGGGAGGCAGATCATAGAAGTCGGGGGAGACAGAGACCTGCCCTCTAGCAATGCTGAGGGCTAGAGTCCCTCCAGCTTCAGGCTGCAGGCAAGCACCTACAGTGAATGACAGACATACAGATGCGAGGGGTGGGAAAGGGCTGCTTCAGAGGTTTGTCCTCCTGCGGGTCTCCAATGACCCTCCATCACACTGAGGCTGGCTTGTCATTTGGACTCATGTCCATTCTACCTACAAAAGGTGGACCTGAGTCAAGGCTGGGCTCAGAAAGCCTTCCATGTGATCTACTGACTCACTGTGCAAATGGCTTTGCCATGGGATCACCCCCATGTGAGGATGCCTACAGAACTCTTGGCAACACCTGCAGTGCCAGTCAGTATCCTGGCATCCTGTAAAGCAGTGATAGAGCTCAAACAGGACAGCATTTGAAGCCCATTACTGAGCGGAATAGTCAGGACAATTCCAAAGCATGGTGATCTCAGGCAAATTGAGGTGAGTCAAGGGACAGTGAGCCTCACAGCAACCTGTAAACACCTGCTCCTTGAACCGGCATCTCACTGACGTGAAATCAATGACAAAACAGAAAATGCTTTCCTGTCAGAGGCTGGGTTTAGGGAATTGAGACCTTATTAATATTCAGGTTTAGTTACTTTATTATTAGCATATTCTTACTGGAAGTGATCAAACAAATTATGTGATGTATCTGGGCCATGGCAAAACCTATTACTTAGGTATCCCCAAGACATCATCCACATGAGAGCATTTAACCACCTGTTTCTTGTTTAAGAGTTAGAAGCATGACAGTGTTCAAAATGGCATAGCAAAGTTTTGGGGTTAAACTGAGAAAAAACAAGGTAATTTGGAGTTAAGGGTGTCACGTCGTATTTATAATCCTTCTGATATGAAAAATGAAATTAGACTTCTAATGTTTGATGTCATATTTGTAAACAGTATCAAAATGTAGGGGCTGCATTATAACGATGAATGATATTATCTTCTATTTCTTATTTAAAATGTAGAACACACCACACAAAGAAATTTTTACAAGGCATAGCTAGCCGGTCAATAAAAGAGCAGAGATGTTTGAAGTGAGTATATTGTCTCAGGTAGAATGGACTGGAATCAGCAAACACATGGAAATCATTTCATCAAATGAGAGGACAAGACGGTGTCCTTGGCTACCTCGGCGTGGGGAATTCAGACTGAGCATCCGGAAATTGATCTCTGGTGCAGGTGTCTTTCATTTAACTTTTTTTTTTCACAAGGTAAGGCCATTTAGGAACTATTGTATAATTCTGTTAGAGAATTAGGCTATTATCAAGTGTTTCTTCAAAAATAAAATTTATATTAGAATATACCACTTGTATGTATAAATAGAGGAAAGGTCATGTTATAATTAGAGTACAAGTGTGATAGAATGGAATGAATCTAATTATTCCCTTAAACACTTGTGAATATTGTTAACACTTGAGGGCACAATTGTCAACAGTAAAAATCTTTCTCTTCTCTATTATGTGCAGGAAAAAAAATTAAGAGAATTTAGTACCATTATAAAATATAAAATATTAACAGACAGTTTATTAACAATACCACCCCTGCGAGTTAGAATGAAAAGGAAATTATGGGCTGGCATAGTCCTTACCAGTTCTAGCTGCACTGTATAGAATATATATATATATATATATTATATTTTATATATGATCAGATATATGATCCTATTATGTATGTACACATATCTGCTTATTAGTTATGTATGTGCATTGTCATGGTTTGATCCAAGTGTTCCCCACAAACAAATGAATATGTTCTCAGTGATCAATGCTCAGAGCTGATGGCAGTTCGGGAATTAAAACCTCGCTAGAGCTATGATGTCAGGGGCGGGCTTATAGGGTTATAAGCCAGCTTCCCCTTGCCAGTATTTGGCACACCGTCCTTCTGCTGTTTCCAGTGCTGTGGCAGAGGTGATGTCCACCCCTCTGCTCATGCCATCGTTTTCCCTGCCAGGATGGAGTCTCCCTTCGAGTCCGTAAGCCAAATAAACCCATTCTTCCACAAGCTGCTTTTGTTTGGGTTCTTTTTGCTCAGCTGACTGCAACATGCATACAATATGCTGTTTCTTTTGTTGTTTTCACAGACAGACTCTCAGCCCTAGAAGAAAAAGAATGAAGTCAAGGAGTGTTGCCTTCAGAAGAGATGAAAAGTTTATTGTACTTATAATTTCACTTTCAAGTTTGTTACGGTCTGAATATTTGTGTCACCTTCAAGCCACATGGTGAAATCCTAACCCTACATGGGATGATACCCAGGTGGGGGAAGGCTGAGTTTGAGAGTGGAGACTTCATGAGTTGCATTCCCACCCCTAGAACCACAGATCCTGCTGTCCATCCTGGGATGAAGACTGCAGTCCACCTTCCAGAAGACCACGCCCTGCAGAAACAAGCCAGGCTGTGTTCAGAGCTCATATTTGAACTTCCAGAACTGAGAGACAGAACTGCTCATTGGAGTCACCCATGCCAGGGCATTTTATGTTAACAATCAGAAAGGGCTAACACAAGGTTTACCTTTGTTTCTTATAGTATCTTAAATCATTTTAAATATTCTTTTTGCATCATATTTTCCTGTTACATACCTCTTTTTCTGCTAAGTATGTGATTATAATACAATTTAAACTATTATAGATTTTGCTACTTCCCAACTATATTTGTAGTTTCTTATAGGGTCTGGATGACTGGGTTAGTCTTGCTTTCTTGAGGTTAAGCTGGGACATGAGCTTGTGATATGTTCCTGCCAAATGCTAACCAACACCAAGCCAACACAAAAGCAGCTGCTGGAGGGGTATACACCATCCCCCAGAACAGATATCTCTGGACAGTCCTTGGATTTCAAGTCTCTCTTTCTCTGAACCTGAAATCAAGGCTTGCTAAACATTTTTTTTTAATTTATGACCCCCTTTGTTCTGAGAAATGTTTACATGATATTGGGTATATAGGTTCATATGTATACAAATCAAATAATTAAAAATAATAATTCATAAATAAATTGATTTAAAATGCTTTCTTTGATAAACTATTTTACATGTATTACAAATTAAAGCAAATTTGCATGCTAATGAAACATATATGCTTATTTGTTTTACCAATATAATGAAATCCTGGCTGAGTATTCAATACTGTAGGACATAACCCATCCTCAGCCCTTCACACAATTGGTCTATAGATATTTCAATTCTAGAATCATGAATGCTAAGCACACCATTGCTCATAAATATGCAGAACAAGATGGCAGAAATATGATCTGGGGCATTTCAGAAATTAAAATTCTCTTCTCATCCCAAGTCAAAATGTTTCAGTGCTTTCAGATGACTCTCAAGTTAGCAACTCAAACAGTAATTTTTAAAAATCAAACATTCTAAAATATTACTATCCAAAGGTATATAGATTTGATACTTATGTGCTGAGGAATAATGGTAAGAAAATATTAAAATCTTCATTTATATAGTCACTATGTTTCTATAAAAGCAAAAAAATATAGTAAGAACATACTACTCTGGATTCTGAACCTGGGTATTTCAAGAAGACTCCCATGGCATTGTGGGACATGAAAACTGTACCTACTATGTGTTCAGAACCAAGGTGGCAGGGAAGTCATGTGATGCAACATGTGTGAAAAGAATGACTGTTGTTCAGTCACTGTGATTGAAATGGTGCTCACTTTGTCCTTGGGTTTTAGATAATTCCATCTTTATATCAATATTTTGAAGCACTTTCTTCTAGCTTTATGTATATCATTTTATGAAGCCAATTTTGAGGCATTTTAGAACAAAACACACAGTATATTACAAGTATACCTGTGGTAAGGTTTCACAAATGCATACTTCGGAAGCGTTATGATACAGAACATTACTGTCACCTGAAAGTTTTCACTGTGACCTCCCTTCTTTTCTCATCTTCTGTGCAGCCTAAGAAAACTCAATGGTCCCGTGTAGCTTTCTATCAACTAAATTTGTCTTTCAATAGACATTTTATTATCTGCATGAATACAAACCTTAGAAATGTGTGACTTGGACACACTGAAGAATGTGATGAGGGCTGGAGAGATGACTCAGCAGTTAAGGCACTTGCCTCCAGTGCCTAAGGTCCCTGGTTCAATTCCCCAGTACCCACAAGGAGGTGGCCCTGGTGTGCTCTTTCTCTCTCTCTCTCTCTTTCTCTCTCTCTCTCTCTCTCTCTCTCTTGCTCTCGCTCTCTCTCTGTATCTCTCTACTTGAAAATGAATAAATAAAATATTTTAAAAGAATGTGATGATAAAATTATAACTGTCTTTATTTTATTCCCAAAATAACTCTAAACATATAGAAACCTGGAGAAATGCACCTTTTCCCTTCAGGAGTACTGATTCACTCATGAATACAGTATGAAATGAGAACGGAATGCATGGATGCATATACAATTGGCTTCCTTATATACGATAATTAAATAAAACATGATATCCATTACAAAGTGAATATTCTTCCCTTTGAACATGACGTACGTTTTCACTATCAGAAATGTAACATTTAATATTAAATCAAAATATTTTTAAAACACCATTGAGAATGGAATATGTTTTTTTCCATCTATACAAATATTTTTATTCTAATATTTGTAAACATGAAGTACCTGCCTCTCTATCACGTGGTACAGCCTGGAAGAAATGTATATGAGATGAAATTTTTGAAATAGGAAAAAATGACTCAGGTTGTCACCCCAGTCATAATTTCTGTGAGTACAAGAAATTATCTCACTTAAGCCTCACTTTTAGCAAAATATGTGTGTAAATATTTGTCTAAATATAGCATATATAACATGCCCAGCACATATGAGGAACTCAGAAATATACATTGTCTTTTGGACTGTACCCTCACCTACATTCTTTGCAAAATGACTTTAAAAAGAACTGAATTAATGTGAGTTAATAAACCAACAAAAGTAATCCATCATAGCTTGTGAATTTTTATATTACTTGACACAAATGTTTAAAGTTGAACAGATGGTTGTCTGTTCCACCCAATCATTTACTCTACGACCTTCAATTTTTTTCACTAGAGATTTCTTTGTTTGGTGATTTTTAAATTATTTTTGAGATTTAGGTAATGCAATTTCATATAAGAATATAAAACTTCTTGCATTTGATCCAGTGCCCCTTATCAGAAATGACATGTATTTAGGCAAAGGCTTGAGGGTGTGTCAATCCAAGCACAACAGGAGAAAGGAATTTCAGGTCATATCTGGAACCGCTTGGAACTGCATGAGCTCCCACATAGAACCACTGGGAGCGTGTGCAGAGATACTCTTGCATTCATAACACTAACAAGTGACTTGGAATGCCTCACAGAAATGCAACTTAATAGAGAATTATGCTGTCAGGGGGATTGTCAGATTGGGGTCAAATTATTATTCTTGTGGTCAACAATTCTCT
Organism: Zapus hudsonius; assembly: GCA_004024765.1. Classification (NCBI taxonomy): domain Eukaryota; kingdom Metazoa; phylum Chordata; class Mammalia; order Rodentia; family Dipodidae; genus Zapus; species Zapus hudsonius. The sequence goes on from PVHP010001326.1 coordinate 18,417, forward strand.
ACTGCATTTATTTGAGCTGAAGTAGGAAAGGATGAACTGTTAAAAGGGACAGCTTGAAGTCACCCATAAACTTCGGAAGGAGGTCGTGTGAAAACGCTGCGGAAGAAGTGAAATCATGAGTCACAAAATAATGTGCTGACTTACCTGTGAGAGGGTGAGAGAAGTGAATTCCAGTCAAAATCCCTCTCTTTTGATTGGACAAAACAGCCCCTGATTCCTGACATGGAGAAGCTCTTGGATGTGGTGGTATCAAATATTTGTCCCTGGGAGCTTCCACACCTTGAAGGGCCCTGTGGGTTGAGGTTGAAAGGGAAGATGGTAGGTATACTGACAACCAATCTAAAATCACTTTCTTTGTTGAATTGTATCAAACTCTATTTTACAGCAATGCATACCCACTGGGTGGAAAGGACATTGAAGGAGATTTTTATTGTGATTTGATCTTTCAAGGTGTATAGAAGGTGGGCTGGTGAGATGGTTCAGTGGTTAAAGTGCTTTCTTGTTAAGCCTGGCACACTGGGTTTGATTCCCCAGACACACAAAGCCAGACACACAAAGTGGCCCGTGTATCTGGAGTTCATTTGCAGTAGCAAGAAACCCTGGCATGCCCATAATTATTTCTCTCTCTCTCTCTCTCTCTCTCTCTCTCTCTCTCTCTCTCTCTCTCTCTCTCTCTCTCAAATAAATAGTAAATATCTAAAATTAATTTTAGCTACTTACAAATAAATAAATTCAATGTATGATTATTAAAACAAATGATGTACAGAAGCTAATAAAAGAACTAGGCTCTATTGCTTAGTTGGTTATAGCGCCTGTCTCAGAAAAAGAACTAAACTGTATGAAAGCAGAGATCAAGATAACAGAATCATCCCATCACCCATAAGCCCCTGCTCTCTTCAGTCACTCTTTAAGATGTCAGTTTAGCAAACCACGTATCTTATCCACTGTTTCTATGAAGTTCCATTCCTAGAAATATTATAAACCTAAACTTAGCCTTCCCTCTACCCACACTGCACACTCCTTGGGATTTCCTTTCTGATGGAAACTATTTAAGAAATGTAAATTCAGGATTCAGCCCCAGCCCAGCAAGCGGTAACCCCAGTTAGGACAACCAACTGTGCTCAGAATCCAGAGGTGTGTGGCCTTGACCGCACTACTTCCCAGCAGGCCACGAAACCTGTCAGACCACAGACAGGAGGCCATTGTCCCATTCAGCTTTCTCATGCTGGGGACCTGCACTTGGTTTTGAATATGCTAGTGACTAGTGTGCTTTCATGAGTTCACAAGGCCACGAGTGGGGAGTATCAATGTCTTCTTGTGCCCAGCCAAGTTGATATTGTAACCTATCAACATATTTGCAACCTTGACTTGAGATTCTTAACATGTATAGAACACTGGTCATAAGGCCCTTGCTCCTGATGCAACAGACATTTCTGCATTATCATTGTCCCCAGAATAGCTAGAGTATTATAAGCACAAGAACCCGAGTCAGAACAGTACTTCCAGCTAAAAGCAATAAGCTTGTTTGCCAGTCACTTCTGATCCTACTCTGAAAGACCAGTTCCATGATAAAGTCATGTCGGGGAAGTGGAAGTCCCCTACATAGAGCCTTGGTTATGAATGTCACACAGTTCCTTTAGTCTCTGCATTCGGGCTCATAGATCAAGAGATCTCTTAGCCGCACACATCAAGCTGTGAATTCCGAAAGTCCAGGGCAGGTAAGGTATCAGGGTCAGTTCACGTGTCCTTATATCATCGCCCATGTGTTCACTCTTACTGGACCTCAAATTAATAAATATAAAATCTTCACATATTCTCTTGTGTATGTATATTTAATAGACACACATATTATCAGACATACCACTGACAGACTGTTGCTGGAAGCTATATACCCTCACAGAAAACTAAAGGGAGTCCACATGACACGATTGTTATTTTGTCCTGTGTCCTTACGGACTCTTCCTCTGAATAGTCTTCTAAGACCACAGGGCTTTGATAAATTGTTTTGTTTTTAGTGTTGCCAAAGCTTTGTGACTTTTTTATTGTCTTTTCTGAAGAATTATGTTTCTCATGAGGAATCTCATTGTTTTTTGATGAGAAATGGCTTTTCTGTTGTTTTACTACATGATTTAATTTTTAACCCTTAAATTTTGCTTTGAAGTATTATTAACTTGACAATTAAAAATTGTCCAAATCGCCATGTATGTTTTGAAATATGCATGCACTCTGGAATGGTCACAAGAGCTGATGAATATGCATATCACATCACATAGTTAGCATTTCTGTGGCTGGAACAGTTGATACCTACCCTTGGCAACCTTCCTGCTGACGCCTGGCTGCGTGAGCTGACATCATCCCATTGTCAGTAGATCTCAGGAGCTCACTCCTGGAAGGGGAAAAAGGATGCAGAGTTTTGATGTTCTACAATTTTCTTACTTTGTGTCTGTGTGTGAATTTAGTTTCATTGTTCTCAGGAATAGGCAAGCACATCCAATGGGAACCTGGTGTTTCCCTTCTACTATGAACGTTCTGCACCGTTCATTCCATCCTCTCCAGTGTGAACTTCATGGCATGTTTGCTGCTATCTCTCAACCTATGCTCTGTCTCTGAACTTCTCTCCAAATCATGGCACTTGTTTGTGTGAGGGGTGTGCATACTCATGGGAATACAGGACCTAGGGTGGATTATCCTCATAGACAGCTTTTACCTGGGTATGAGTTCATGGCATAATAGTCATGCTCTTTCTCTGGATATTGAATTGACAAAAATCAATGTCCTCATTTCCACTTCACCTCTCCCCAAAATATGTATATACATCCGAATCCCTAGAATGTGTAAACATATCAGGTAACAGTGTGGAAGTGACCTTGCGTGTGGGCTGAAGTTGAGGTACAGGTGAAGGTCATCCTGGATCCTGCAATCACATTCCCTCCAATGCAATCAGGAGTTCTTGTGTGTGTGTGTGTGTGAATTGGTATGTATATATGTGTGTATGCATGTGGGGTGCATTTCCCTGTGTGTATGAATGTGTGTGTGTGCTCTGTGTACACAAGAAAAAGCCATCAGACATTCTCCTCTCTGACTTCTGAGTTATTTCCTTGAGACAGGACAGGGCTTCTCACTGAACCTGGAGCTCATGATGTTTACTTGCTATCCAGTGCTGGGCAGTGCAGGCACAGCGCATGCAGCTTTCTACATGGGTGAGAGGATCCCACTGAGACCCTTCAGTGTACACACTCGATCTCCTATCCGATGAGCCCTGACCTCAGCCTGAGGCATATCTAAAGGAGGCAGTAATCTGAGAGCCCACCCAGCAGAGGGCCTGCAGAGCGCTAGGAATTGTCTTAAACACAGGTGCCCAGGATCTACAGGCCACAAGCCAGAAATAGAGGAGAAATGGTCCCCTCCTTCCAGAGGCTCTGAAAAACAGCAACCCTGCCACCCTGCCAACACCAAGCCCACATCTTGCCTACTGTACAACTGCAAATCTGTTCCACTAGGTTGCCATACTGTGGCTCATAGCAGTACCTGTCATTGTTATTTCATCTAGAGTGCATTGCTCTCGCCGTTCACTTTACCATCCACCTTGCCATCTCTCCCTGTCTCCCTGAGGTCTGCAGAGGCTTACCGTCTCCAGCATTTGCACTGGGCTTTTGTAACATTGCCTGCCCTGACACCCTGTGTAACACCCATCTGGGACTTTGGTGCCATCCTGTCCACATTACTGTTTCTCCTTCTTACATTGGCAAACCTCAGTGTCTCAGCTCTTCCCCCAGAACACAGCAGCTCCTTTTATTTAAACCAACATTTTCCAATGAAAGTCTCAAGCTGGGTTTCCTCCTGTGAGAGGTGAAGCTGCTGTGAGGTACTGGTTTTATAAACCCCTGTGACAACCTGAGGCTTCAAGGATGCACAGGTCATTGTTCCAGTCTCTTCCAGACTCAGACCCGGCATGCCTGTGAGGGGTCCAACTGACAGTAAAGTAGCCTTCTGAGTATCTAGATCTTCTATTGCCCATCATTGAACTTTTCTCTTCCTGATCTAGAATGCTCTTTTCTGTGTAGCTGAGAGAGGTCTCAAAATATAAACTTCAAAATTATTATTTCAAAGAGATATATTTGCATTCATGACAGAAAAATAGGTCCAGCCATGCCAAATCTATTAATATGTAATCCCTTCCTAGGTTGCCAGGTTTCAAAAGATCCTAGGAAGGGTTACATCTTTCCTGTCCACCTTGGACAAATGTGCAATTAAGGCAAACATGCATAGGCAATAGTTTGGATCCCCAGGATACAAACTGGCTAACTTGGGAAGTAAACACACCTTTCCCCTAACAGTACAACTAGTAACTTCTTGACATCTGGGGGCCCACACTGCATCCATCAAACAGCAGGCCCAACCACTTTAAACAATGGAGGTGTTGTTCCCCTTAATAGTGCCCAAGTAATTCTCAGTTTCTGCTCAAAAATATTCCAGGATATATCTGAGATCAGGAGATAGGGGGCCCAAGTGGCTAGGACTGGTTTGGAGTACATGCAAAGTAAGTCAAACTGGATCCTGTGAGGGAGAATGACCTATTTAACAACTTATGCCTCTGCATGATAGGGCACAGATATGATTAAAATCAGAGGCATCATGGGAAGGGACATGCACAATTAAGGAAAGCTCATTTTACTTAATTCAATCAATCAAAGTAAAGAAACACTCAAAATAAGCCTCTAGCAACTAAGCCCTCCTCCTAGACGCCATAAAAAGAAGCCCAGGCTTGTGGTTCACTGCATCTCTGGGCAGTGTATCCAAAACTTGTATTTTCATTTTGCTCTTAATAAAATTTCTTGCTGCTGTACTGTGTGTGTGTGTGTGTGTGTGTGTGTGTGTGTGTGTGTGTGTGTGTGTGTGTGTGTGTTTCCAGTACTTTCAACAAGGCACCAGGGACCTGGAAATAGCCAGGCAGAGACTGCTGAGAAAACTCTCCTTGCATAGTGAAGCCTGCTATACAGAGAGGGCTGAGGAAGGACAAGACCCTAACTCACAGGCATTTGCTTTGCTGAAGACAGAACCCTGATGCAGGAGGTTTAGTGGGTTTAGTGCCACAAAAAGACCCCAGCTAGGTTAGGAGTTTGAAGGGGATTCACTATGAAGGTATGAGGAAGCCACAGAAATAACAGGAGGGGATGGAGACATTCTTTGGAAGAGATCAGTTAGATCATCTTCTAACACATCCTGATGTGGATCAGTGACCAGATGAACCAACCACATAAACATGACACCGATAAAGAGCCCATTCCGTTGCCACAGGTACGGCCAAGAACTTCAGGCACAGTCCCTGGAATTGGGGAGAATACCATGAACAGCCTGAAAAATCTGAACAGCAAGGTCAAAAGGCAGGGTTACCATTCCTTCCAGAGAGTTTTATACCATCCATGAAGAGGAAGTTCAAATTCTTTATATTATTTCTAGCCTCCTTCAATTCATAATAGCAAGGCAGGAGACTGTGATCCACTCAGAAATCTAGGTAAATCTGTAAGTACAAAACAATTTTATGTGATATGATCATTTTAATATAAGTCAAAGTACTTCTATAAATTCTAGGGTGAATTTTAAAAGCTTAAAAATATGTGTATATGTGTATTTAGGTACATCTCTATACATAATTCAAGGTAATATGCCAGTAAACAGTTAACTAAATGAACTTTTTACATGGGTTTTTAATTATATAGACTATTTATTCTTCCTCCATGAAGATAATGCTTAGCTATGAAGCATCATGCAAATACTGTTTTCAAACAAAAAGAAAAAGGGAAAAAACCCTACCTAAGATCAATATTGACTAAGAAACTTAGCCTAGGTTGAATACATTTCTTTAACAAAAGGTCAATATGTATATGATCATTTTTTATTTTAAGGAATTTCTTAATTTTTACAATGATATGTGAAAATATATGTTCATTTCAAACTTCAGAGTATGGATATTGGGAAATTATAATTGTAGCTATAAGACTTTGCAGGCTGATTTGTGGATGGACAAGTTCTCTTTAAAACTGGATAATCCTAAGTATACATAAGATTTGACTGATATTTAAGGAATGGCAGATGATATACCTGTTTGAAGATTTGTAATTAGTTAAGAAATATGACTTGTTTTACATTTTTTCTTATACATAAAAATGCTCTCTTAGCATTTATTAACTGACATGAACTATCAACTTATCATATTTAATTCAACAAAAAATTAAATTAATTTTAAGGTCATCTGTTTCCATATAACTAATAATCCAGAGTGCTTCATTTACTCAAAAAAAAACACACCATTGCTGCTTTCTTGTCACATTGATCTACTTTGTTGCTCAAATTTATGAGCTCTGAAAACTTCTGATGAATATATCACGTTTATACACCCTTCCCCATGGATTGATCCAGTATGCCCATCGAGGAGGGCCCCCAGTGGGTTAGGGACAGTGAGGAGGGAAATGGGAGTACCATCATAAGATTTGCTCATACAACGTATCCAATTATTGACAATGAAGATGTTTAAAAAGGTTATGTTTGGTCTGTTATCCTCAATGATCACTTACACCAGGATGGTTCAAATTAAATATGGGCAAATGTCACTGCAGTCCTCACAAAGGCTTCCTCTCAGTTTCACACTGATGACTTTTCTTTTCTCCTACATCATACAACTTAGAAGGAAAAATAAAGTGAAAACTCAGTGGAGGTGGCTGTCATTCAAGATGGCTTCATGCATCCATGTCAACATGAGCAGAATCCCAGCCAACACATCTGAACACTGTTGCATGCAAAAAGGGGTTTTGTCACCTGCTGGTTTCATTGGAATTAGCACATGATGTTTGCCTGATCCTCTGGGAGAAGCTGGGTTCCAACTCTGAAGGCTATTGGCCTGGAACACTGACAGATTTTCAAGTAATAAATGTCAAGAATCACAGATTTGGGTCAAGCTCAATATAATAATAACTTCTTCAAGATGTTGAACCATCAAAGAATTTCTCTGGGATGAAAGATTTGTTCTTTCTCCTCTTAGCTTTGCTTTCTTTCTACTCTTAGTGAGAATGTATGCACGTCAAAAGAAAACGGATTGCAGCTCTGCGTGTTAAGCACTTTACAGAGCTTTTACAATGAAATGAATCAAGCTTGTGTGGAGCTGTGTGGATCCTGGTGTCCGCTCACTTTGTCCTTTAGGTAAAAACCTTTCAATCTCATTGGCTCATAAAAGGTACAGGGCTGATATGGGAAATAATACCTGGATATCATGAGTTTATATTATCTACATTTCCCTAATTTTCCATTTTAGTGACCCTCTAAATTAATATGACTTGCTTCTATTATATTTTAAAACTCTATTTCCACCAGGGAAATGTGATATAGTTAAGGGGTAAAAAACCTCATGAATAAAAGCTAGCCTTGGCACTATTTTAGTTGTAAATTAACAATGGAAGAACACAGAAACAAATAATTTAGATATGTGTAGAATGTCATGAATTGTTGCTGAATAATTGCTGGAATTTTCACTACAGTGTCTAGCTTGACCCATGCCCACCCTTGGGCTCAGCATGTCTGCTTGGCCATTCTCTTACACCTTATCACCTCCTCTCCAAAGAAAGAAACAGAGATTCATCGTGTTGAAACTCTAACACCTTTGATCCTTCAATATTTGTTGTAGTTAACTTCTCATTGCTGTGCAGAAAGAGCCCAACCAAAATGCTGCTTGTGGAGGAATGAGTTTATTAGGCTTATGGACTCAAGGTGAGACTCCATCCTGGCAGGGAAAATGATGGCACGAGCAGAGGGTGGACATCACCTCTGCCACAGCACTGCAAATAGTAGCAGGAAGGTGTGCCAAACACTGGCAAGGGGAAGCTGGCTATAACCCCAATAAGCCCGCCCCCAACAACACACCTCCAGCAAGGTTCTAATATCCAAACTGCCATCAGCTGGGGAGCAATCATTCAGAACATATTCGTTTATGGGAGACACCTGGATCAAACCATGACACTAGTTTTCTATGTTTGAGTTCATATCCATTATCCAAATTCCTTTTTGTTTCACATGGCCTTGGAACCAAAGGCTCCTTTACTCTCAAAGAAATGGTTGAAGCTGTGTTAATTCACAATGACAATTGTGATTATGAGGAAGTCATCTTTTCTCTCAGACCTGAAAATACCAATCTTCTCTTTCAGCTCAGTTGCAGCTTTGCAGATCCAGCACATATGAGAGCTAAGAGGACTTTGAAGGCTCGGAGGATTCAGACCAGCCCAGGAGGACACAGAAAGGAAGACTAATTTGCGTTAGCTCACAGATCTCTTTGGAGTCTTTCCCAAAACCTATCTATAAAGCATTTCATCAGCAAGGATAACATGTACTTTACAATGTGACTTGGTAAATTACTTTTAGGACTTAAAAGGCTATGCAGACACAGTTAAAAGCTGCATCAAAACAAAACAGAAATAAAGAGGTGGAAAGTGAGTGGGCAGTGTTGACACAGTGTGCAAACAGCCCAGGCCCTGCTTGGCAGCCACAGGTTTCCTTTAATGTTCAGACAGGACCTATCTACTATCAGACACCTTCCTTTCCTCTTGGGTTCCAGAAGTATGTCTCTTTCTGCTGTCTGTCACAAACAATACAAGCAGCTTATCGGAGCAGAATGGGGCAAATGGAATCTTGGTATTTCATTAGGCAAAATGAAAAGAAATGCTATATCTATTCATAGAATGTGAAATATGAAAGAAAATTCTAAATAGTGTGAACCTAGAATTTCCTTCCTCTCCCACAGAAGATGGGACTCACCAGTCCTTGGTGGAATGAATCTTGACATTTACCCAGGACATTGAGCTGCCACATGCCATGTATCTGTAGTGTGAAAGACTGCAGGAGAGAAGAGAAGGTGCATCACTCCTCACAGGTTAAAAATGAGAATGAAAGAACCCATTGGGGAAAAAATGAATCAATGTCTCTTTGTGCTGGTTGAGGGAAAGTGGATACCTAACATTAGATAAGTCCAAGGCCAGCAGGAACAGCATTGATTGGATATCAAAAATACTTGGGGATACATTTTCCAAGCTGAGTTCACAAAGTTCTGATTATGCTTATCTGTAACCCAATATTGTCTGGATCATTCCAGCCATAAAAAGTCCAATAACCCAGGGATATAACTATATTCCCCTGCTGAGACACAGTCAACTACTTGTTGCTGTTCATTCCAAGTTCTTGTCAGCACCCAAGTTTTCTAAGAGTGAATATTTCCCTCATAAACAATTATAGCTATCATAACATCCCCTGAGGTGCTTAACTTAGGGTGAGATGTTTAATGTTCTTATATAAGAACTGTTCTACCATGTAAATTTGTTCCAAATGGAAAAGCAACTTGGTGTCCAATTCAATGCGGAACAGTTGTTACTCTTCCCCACAAAGCATTTAAAATGTCATTTTTCACATATACGCATGCATGCTTCTCCCTGTACAATTACCCTATGGCAGCAAGCCTTTAAGGAACAGGGCAAAGCTGGAACAGAATTATAAAGGATTGGATATAAAGTTTTATTTGACCGCTTGCCAATAGGAAAATCAAGGCTTTCTGAAAATAATAACATTGATGCTCACACAAGGAAGAGATCAACCCAATGCAAGGCGTCATATGACAAAGACAGCAGGCTTTCATAGAAAAGGAAAGAAACAAATCAGTCTTTGATAGGGTAAGAAACTTTCTCCCCCTGCTAACAGGTACCCCCTTCAGCCACTGAGGAACAGGAATTGGAATTGGAATCTGAAAATGATGAACTATTATCCATATTGAATATATACAATATAATAAAATAGGACAATGATTATACCCCAAATAATATACACTCTTTGAAGTGATTATTTTGTGACTCCCATAGTGTTTATAAAGAAATGTGTTGCGGTTATATAGGAGTACTAGGCCAATGTAGCTGTCACTTTACTGTGAATTTTCATGCAAAAATTGGGCCAAATCACATTGGTAGTAACCTTTAACAAAGTTTCCCAAAGCATACTTTTATCTAATGGTTCCTTGAATCAGATACTCTCAGTTCATAACTGTTCATCAAAGCTGAATCATAAGCACATCTTCTATTTTCACCTGTGCTCATTCTGGTTTGGAAGGTGAATTATATGAAAGCCACACTGAGAGCCATTTGCTCACAGTGCTTTTACTTTATACTCGGATGCAGTGTATTAACTCTATCCTAAAACCTTATGCTAGGCAAAAAGTCCCAAAGTGAAATGGTTAATGTAGATGTCTTTAGGCTACAATCCCAAAAGTGATGATATGAAGTGTTTGGAAGAGAAGGCTCTGAGAAAAGGGTAGACTTGGGGCCACAGAAGCCTATCCCCACACAGGGATGGAAAAACTCCATGTCTGACCGCCTAGATGTAGCTGATTGGAAAGTGTGGATTCTGTTGGCAAGATCCCTGTGAAGGCTGGGATTAGCAACTTCCAGCTAAGGCCAGACAAAGTTGGTGGTTGATTTTGGTCAACGTGAGCTCTTGGCACAGTAATGGCTATCCATGCCACCCCTCTTAGCTTTGTGAGGGGCTACCTCACAGATTTCAGAAGCTCATGTGGGAAAAGCCACTACTCCCCCAGGAACCCAAACATCAAGGACCTCTGCTTGAGTCAGCATTGCTGTTTCTGATCATAGGAAAAGAGTGGCCAATGCCATTGCAAGGGCTGGAAAGCTATTTTTTCCTCCTTTTCTTTTATATCTCTTTGAAGATAGACCTGCGATACAAAGGTATTGAAGAACAATTGTGTATAAGACAGAAATGAGACATACACCTGCTTGTGTAATAAGACAAGGACTCAGGAAATATGGGAAAGAAAATAAGTTACCTACCAGTCCAATACCAATGCCTGGTACAAAGATACTAAACTACTATGAGAAGTGGAGGGGTGGGAGGAATCATTTAGCCATCTGGGAAGAGGACTGCCAGGGAGGGGTGCCAGGAAGAGGAGAGGCAGGAGAATAAGGGAGAGGAGGAGGAGTTCAACCGAAACAAAGTATGTCTGAAAACTCAATGTTTATCCTTCATGGTAATTTACAGATAATAAATAAAATATTATATATCATATCATATTATAATATATATCATTATATTATAATTATAATATTATATATAATAATAGAAAAGCAAAAATTGAAAAAGAAACTGTAAGGCACTAGGTAAAGGAGAGATTAGGATTTCTCATATCATTACTGTACAAGGCTCATTGGTGCTGGAGTCACATAAAAATCATAAGAAATACAAAGCCATGTGAAAATATTGCTGAAATATTGTCCTTCGGTGTCAAGAAAATTATTGTTTATTTCTTTTTTTAATTTTAGTTATTCATTTTCAAGCAGAAAGATAGAGAGAGAGAGAGAGAGAGAGAGAGAGAGAGAGAGAGAGAGCATACCAGGTCCACCACCTTGTGGGTCAGGCTTATGTGGGTACTGGGGAATTGAACCTGGGGCCTTAGGCACTGGAGGTAAGTGCCTTAACCACTGAGCAATCTCTCCAGCCCTATTGTTTATTTCTTAAATAAGCAATTAAAGAAAGAAATTATTGTTTCAATTAAATAAAGAAAAGTATTGTTTATTTCTGAAATAAACAAGCCAGAAGAGTTTGTTCCCACTAGACCTGTACCTTAAAAATTTACCAAGATGAGTGCAGGTTGAAATGCAGAAACATTAAGCTATAACTCAAAGAAAAACGAAGGAAAGAAGAGCTCACTAAGTGAGAGATAAGAGTGATTTTAAAAGCTAGCACATCACATTGCTATATACTTCCATGTTCTGTTTTCTACATGATATAGCATTAAAGTATTTTTAAAAGATTTATTAGTCTAAAAGCTGTATTGTCAAGTTGGTTATGATAACATATTGTTTGTTTCCTACATAATTTAAGAGTTGGATGCACCAAAATAATGCTAGTGTTTATTTTGGGATATACACTGCATAGAGATATAATTTTGTGTCTTGAGCAACAGAATGGGGTGGGGTGGAGATTTTAAAGGGAAAGCAGTCTTTGGATGGCTTGAAGTGAAACATCATTCTAATTAGTGCTGTAATTTTATCATAGTAAGTGTAATCACCATGGTAACTACCAAAACTAGGAAAAGAATATACAAAAAGTAAATGAGAAAGTTTAAATGCTAACAAAAATAAACACAAAGGAAAAGAGAATGCAGAGAATGGAACATGAAAGGATTCTGGGCATGTTAACACAAATATTATGTGAGACACTCACACAGGGCTGAGAAAAATACACTCTGGTTACTCACATCAAGTTTGCAAGTGAAGGGATGGATTGTCCATAAAATGAAAACAAAAATTGTTGGATATAGAGTGTCAGACAAAACAGACATTAAATAAAACAAATTATAAGTCAAAATTAAGACAAATATGTATTTACAAACTGTCCAAGAGAGCAAGAAGGTCCACAATTGTAAATATTTATACACTGAATTACACGCTATCAAAATCTATAAAGCAAAATTGACAGAATTGAAGGAATATACTCATACATACATACATACAAGAAAAGCTGAGCTGAGGGCATCATTATCCCATCCTTCATAATTAGTATTCAATAAGCAAACAGAAGAAAAGACAATCCCACAGTAATCCAAGTAGATCTATGGGTATACAAAGAAAACTTTACCCAGCAGTCTTCAGGTTTTTTCAAGTTTGCATGGAACCACAAATTGAGCTTTATTAAGTTTGAAAAGACAGGTACCATAGAAAATATCATCCCTAACTGAAAACAGGATGAAATAGGAATTAATAATAGTATAAACAGCAGAAATTTCATAGATCTGTGGAAATGACACAGCACATACTTAAGCAGATAATAGGTTAAATAGTAATTCATAAGAGAAACTAGAAAATACAGAAAACAACAGTGAAAACAATATAGGTCAAAATTAATGGACAAAGCTGAAGGAACTCCAACTGGAAAAGAAATTTAATGCATATATTAAAAATCAGGAAAGACCTGGAGTCAACAACCTAACGTCACAGCATTGGGAAAACAACAATGTATCCAACGCAAACACTAGGAAAAGAAATATATCATAAGAAATACTGTGGATATAGCTAAAAAATGAAGAATCAGAAAAATATGAAGAAAGTCAATAAAAGAAAAATTAATCATTGGCATGTATTTTAAAGTCTTTAACAAAATACTAGAAATCTGAATTTGCTAGCATGTTAAATGGTTTATGTACCATGACCAAGTATGTTTATTCCTAGGAAGAAAATATGCTTCAATATACAAAAGTCAATTAATATAATACATAACATTAAAAGAAAAAGCAACTTAAAACTGTCTTTATTGATGCAGAAAAAAATCACTTGATGAAAGTCAATACACATCATAAAGGCACTCAACAGAAGCATGACTAGAAGGAAACCACATCAGCATAATCAAACACTTATGGAAACATACAGCAAACACTGCACACAAAGCCAAGGGCAGGAGAGGTTGTCCTTTAAGAAGAGGAGCAAGTCAATAATGTCCACCGTGGACACTCTATTCAACACAATACTAGAATGCCTAAGCAGACTTCAAGCATGGAAATCGAATACACTATATTTGAATCAGGAAAAAATTGTATCGCCATTGACAGATGATGAGATCATATGTGTAGAGAGCCCTTAAGCCTCCCAAAATCGCATTAACAACAAATAAAAACCAGTTGCATCTCTGCATACTAACTACAAATGATTCAGAGGAGAAATTTTGAAGACAATTTCATTTACAATCGCATCACAAAGCATAAAATAATAAGGATTTTACTTGCCAAAGGATGTGAACAATTTGTAAAATGGAAAGTATAAACACTTCTGGAAAAAACTGCATAAATCAATCATCTGCCCAAGTCCCTAAAAACCCACCAAGCAAGCCTGGAAAATTCCTCAATCCCTGGACGAATAACCAGGAAGTGAGCCACCCTCTCAACCATCTTAGGTCACCATCTTGGAACATTCCAATTAAAGAACACAGCTGTTTACACAGCTGTTCTTCATATATGTCTACCTAGCAGGGGAAACTACCTTGCTCCTATGGTCCTTCAGTAGGACCAGCATGCTCTAGATGTGCCAGCACCACTCACACACACACACACACACACATAGTCATGACTCTGTATGGCTCTGTATGTCCTCAACCTGAATCTTAAGTGCAGGAAGTTTTACCTTGCTTATGATTGATAAAGTTGAAACGATAAACCTCGAAGGATCAATATGAAATTCTGACATGTCACTCTCCACCCATATGTTTCCTAATTGGCATGTGATTGTGACCACAGGTCCTGGAAGTGGAGTCCATGGGGAAGGAACAGCCAGCCCTTCTGTGCTTGTTACGATGCTGTCACACAAAAATGACAAGGGAGGAGTGGGGGAGGGAGAGCCAGGACTTGAAGAGAATAATCAACTGTGCTGAATAGTTGCGATTACAAATTAGGTAATTGGGCATGGAGACATTTGCTTTAATTTCAACATTCTGCTACGCATTCTGAATTCACTGCCGTCTGTTTGTGACAGTGACACCCTATCCCCTGTTTCCTAGTTACTTGAGGAAATAATTATCTTCAGCTGGGAATGAAATATTCTATGTGGCACATTACATAGTTGAAACCACATACTACATCACTGTACAATGATAAACCCTTAGGCTGTGATTATCAGACATCTTAAGTCCAAAGAAAATTCTTTCTCATAATGGGACAAAGGAACTGATGACTCTGGATATTATGAGATACACCTGAACCATGAAATATGCTTAAAATTAAATTTAATTGCAGTTGTATTTTAATTCCATGTGAAATTGAGGAAACAGACATTCTAAAATGAAGCCAAGAGAGGAAAAAGTACTGGAAGAGTTAACATTAATGAAATAATAACTCCATACTCAAATATAGCATAAAACTTGAGCTTCCAATAGTAAAGCCACACCTATGCTGATCTCAATCAAAGAGAGTTAGAAAGGATGGCCACAAAGTCTCCTCCCACTAAGCCCCAAGTGACTACACTTTCAAGATATTTTGGACAACTGTAATCAGTAGGATAAATGTGCTATTTTCTGTATGGAGAGGCGCTACTAAACAGATACTCAGTGTACTCGTTACTTGGAGAAGGCTGTGGCTAGTACACCATGGAGGACCGCGGGAGACAAGAGCAAAGTCATAGGAGTGTGAAGGTTTCCCCAGCACACACACACACACAATTACATACACACATGCACACACACACAATAAAAACAACAAACACATGCACACACATATGCACACACACAGGAACACACAAAATTTTATATACACATGCACACACACATATACAATACCAATATGTACATACACATGCATACACATACACATATACACACATACATGCACACATACCCAAACACACACACACATAATAAAATGCTAAAAAAGAAAAAAAAAACTTTTCAGATCACAATAATTTGTCAAATATTTCTAGTATGTGTGTTTGGTATTTCTCCCTTCTTAGTGATTCAATCAGTATAAACAATTACAGCAAAAATTACTATCATTAAAACTAGATGTATACCATATTCTCCATTTTATACTGTAAATAAAGTGAGGGGAATTTAGGAAAATAATTTGGAATATGAGAAAACAATTGACTTGGTTGTTACTGTTTAGACTCTACTAAGTTCTGGCAAAATCTGGAAAGAAAACAAGAAAGAGGAAGTTGAGAATGGTTGGTTATACCCTGAGTGCATCACTCCATTGCATGTGGTACAATCATTCAGACAACACGTGAGTAATATTAGCAGTAACACGATTTGTCTTAATCCAGGAAAACAGACAAATGAATATTCTCTGCGCATTCATCCTCATCTGAAAAGGTATCTCCAAAGTAGATATCTCCAAAGTGAAAAAAAAATTGTTAGAGAAATTTCCTTTTGGGGAGGTTCTCACATATGCTCTCTTGTGATATTCCTATGTGTTATGAATAGGGTGATGGCAAACATTCAAAGCTTTAAATTCCCCAAACATAGAATAACCAGAGAGTAAATGAGGATGGTTTAAAGTTTATGATTATTACAAGAGTTAATAAGCAGAGATAACTAGACATAAGGTAAGACAGTGATGAATGCCTTGCTAGAGGGAAAGTGTTTATAACAGATGGTCCTGAGCATGCAAATTACATGAAATATATCCAATGCCTGCCATATTTATAAAAAAATTTAAGTAAAGCAAAAAGTTTCCCATATTACAGTTATAGATTTTAATTGCCCTAAGAGTTAGCATGTACCATTCACTGAATAAATATTAAAGAAAGTATGGCTAAAAAGCTAAACTTAAATACATTATCCCTGGAAAAAAATAATTGCATCTATTCCCAGAAATCCTTCCAAGAACCAGAATATTATCTCTGTGCTGCATCACAAGATGTTAAGAAAATACATTTTATTTTGCATGCAGTTTAACTCAGAGTATTATAGTAAAATGTTAATGTTATTGTTTCATATAACTTTGTCAATATGGTAAATATTCTTTTAGCTATATATATGTATAGATAGCCATATTCAGACATGGTTGGAAAACGTGTGAATTAAGGCTCAATTCAGTGTGTGTGTTTGATTTGATTATTGTCCAATGAAAGTTAATTTTTAAATTTACTTATTTATTTACTTAGAAGCAGGTTCTCACTCTAGCCCATGCTGAACCAGTGCTCCCTCTATGTCCCAGGCTGACCTTGAATTCATAGTGATCCATCCACCTCTGCCTCCCCTGTGCTGGAAGGGAAGGTGTGTGCCACCAAATTTGGCAAAAACTCAATTTTTAGAGCTCCTCACAACATCCTAACATGCATTCGACAGTGCTATCTTGGCAGAATCGGGGGTATTTATGTATTAGATTGATGTAACTCAAAACTTAAAGACAGAATTGCTTTTTTCTAGAAAACTCCACTTTGTTCGAAAGTTAGTCACAGAAAAATCCACTTGAGATGGGATTACGAAGAGTCTTCCATCTTGCACCTGCCCTGAGAGAAAGCCAGGTGGGGATGCTTAAGGAAGTTTGCAGGCTCCTGTAGCTGGCTGAGTTCCTGGACTGGGGACGACATGGACTTCTTACCTATGACTTTTCCTGTGAGCTTTTCATGGGCCTTTGACACTAAACAACTTGTTTCAGCTCTTGTGACTGTCACACTTACCACTGGTCTATTCTACCATCTTATTAACCACTCACTCATTAACCAATTAAATAGATAGCATATATTTTTGAGATTCACTCTTCACAACACCTGACACTTTCTAATTGCCAAGGCCTATGCTACAACTTATATGCTTCCATATGTAGATAGATATTGATAGGAAGAACAAATATCCATAGAAAAATGTTCGAAAAAAAGAGGTGTGAAATAAACAATTTATTAGGCACAGTGGCAATATTAAGGTTTGTGAAATATCATATCCTTGAACTTGCATTCTGTTAAACTTCTTAGTTGGCACAGTGCAGGAAACGACATTATGAATGTCCCACTGTCCTTCAGGGATGACACCAACCACTAGGACTTTCAAGAACCACAGAGAGAAAGGTCAGTGTCGTGAATTCTCATGCCACTCAAACAGGAATGTCTCTAATGATTAGTAAGAAACAGGACGAAAGAACTTAGAACAGGAAACTGTCTTCTACAATCTTCAGAGCACTGTGTGCAGAGAAGACCCTGAAGACCTAAGTGAAAGTGTGGGTGTCTGCCGCAAAAGTGAAGATGCTATAGGGGGCGTGGAGGAAGAAGTGGGTGAGGAAGCCTGAATGGATTTGGAGGGACAGAGATGAGGACGCTTTAAGAGCGAGGTTGGCAGGGACAGAGCAAGGATGCTTTTGGGGACATGGAGGGGCATTTGGAAGCAATGCATTGTCAGGAAAGATTCCAGGCAGGAGCAGCAACAAGGTGGAGGTAGAAAGGTTATGATGATATAAAATGTATAACTCTTATAAATGCACTTCTGTGAGAAACGGGCTGCACTTTATAATGTCTCAGCTGCATACCACATGGGATACCATCAGGGCAAGAGAAGACAAGATGCTTACAGACTGTTTGAGGGTCATTGTTCTAGAATGTACGAACAATTGTCAGTTTGATCTTTGAATGATTTCGATTCTCAACAGAGCTATCGCCTAAATAGAAATGTGTCAGAACCATCCATGGTCAGACATCTCAGATGTCAAAATGTCACTTTCTTCTACATGATGTGGTGGTTTGATTCAGGTGCCCCCCATAAGCTTGTGTGTTCTGAATGCTTGATCCCCAGCCAATGGCAATTTTTGGAATTGAAACCTTGTTGGAGGTGTGTTATTGGGGGCAAACTTATGAGTGTCACAGCCAACTTCCCCACTGCCAGTGTTTGGCACACTCTCCTGCTACTGTTGTCCACCTGATGCTGGCCAGGAGGTGATGTCCACCCCTCTGCTCATGCAGTGATTTTTCCTGCCATCATGGAGCTTTCCCCTCAAGTCTGTAAAGTAAAATTAGCCCTTCCTCCCAAGCTGCCTTTTGGTCAAGTGCTTTGCACCTGCAATGAGAAGATGCCTACAACACGTGAATAAGTAGGAGATGGCAGGTGTTTGTATCATTCCTCACACATAATGTTAAATGCAAAATATAGAAAGGAAATACATGTAAAGTCTGGGGTTGAGAAAAGAACAGTCTCTCAAAAATGTGTGCCAGATTAGAAAATAATAAATATCCCCTTCAGTAGCAAGCAGAGATTTCAAACTTATTAAGCTTTCATTTGCAACTGACTGGCTTTGGTTTTCATGAATGACATTTAAGATGTAATTACTGCCTCCAAGTACAAGTCTCTCTGAAACTTTCTCATTTCCTGCTTCCGTCAATTCTGTAGCTATCACACTTTTAATAAAAACTACTTTCAGCATCTTTAGTCCAATTATTAATGTTTGCTTTTCTTTCAATGAATGTTCCAAAAATAGATCTGTTGGAGAGATAAGCAGCAAGTCCAACACAGAAAATGCCCCTGGTTGTCATAGTTCATAACTCGCGAAACTTTGACTATCTGACTTTCTCTCCAAAAGCATTTGTCACCCCATCCACACTTGGTTGTATGGAATCATCAATATGACTCAGAAGTAGTTTCTCCCTCAGAGATTCACAGTGGTTTAGGACCTTGATCTTTGGTGTTCCTTTTTTGAGGTGGTGGGACCTTTAAGAGACAGGTGCCTGCTCCTTTGTTCTGGCCTCAGGCCTCACCTGTGATCACCCTCTCCTGAATATATTCCTGCCACTGAAATGCCTTCCACCACAAATTGTTCCAGCAAAGAAGACCCTTGACAGATCCAGGATTAGACCTCTTGGACTTTAGTTTCTGAACTATAAGCTAAATCAAGCTCTTTTCTTTCTTGTTTGTTTGTTTTTGAGGTAGGGTCTCACTGAAACCCAGAATGACCTGGAATTAACGGTGTAGTCTCAGGGTGGCCTTGAGCTCACAGCCGTCCTCCTACCTCTGCCACTCAGGTACTGGGCTTAAAGGTGTACAGTCACTCTGCCAGGGAGGCTCTTTTTTATATAAGTGTCCTCCTCAGGTATTTTATTAGAGTAATAAAAATGGGACTATGACAAAAGTCATGATGTGGACTAACATCAGAATTAAAATGATATTAAAAGTCACATTCATCATTGGCATGCTCATGACCTTTCAAGTGAGGGACTGAAAGGTGTAGCTCGGTTTCAAAGCAGCATCTCTCCAACTGGTGTGCAATGTCAGCAAGAGTCCTGGAGGGAAGGGAGGCCTTGCAGGAGAAGCAACGTTTACCCCCAGAAACACTAGTGCAGATGTTTTTAAGGCCCCACGGTAAAACCACTATGAGAACGACAGGAGAGTGTGCCGGGAAGTCTTCAAAGCCTGTGGGGAAGACTACTTGATAATCTCAGATACTCAGGGGGACCACATCCCTTCCTATAAACTCTGAAAGTCCATAACCACTCTGAGGATGTCTAACTATCACCACACTAAGAGCCCGGAGGAGTTCCCCAGTGAGCTGGCTCCCTTGTTCTCTAAACCTGACTTCTAGCTTCTTAGTCCCTAACTGTGTAAGGACTCTGGTAGAGAAGATCTGGCTCATTGAATTTATATCTTTCAGAAGTTCCCAGACCTGACCTCTACCACACTTTCAGAGAATTATAAGCCCCAAGTTCATCTTAATATGGACTATATGCAATGAAGTGTTTAATTTTTCGTAGGAAAGGAAATCAGAAACTATTTTTATTGATTGATTTACTTATTTATTTTATTTTTCGCAGTTTCATACATGTATACAATGCATTGGATCCCACTTAACCCTTTCCTTCCCTTCCCCCTTTAACAAATACACTTCTTTCCATTAGCTCTCCACCCTACCACCATGCTTTATTTATTTTTTTGACCCACTGGTTTAAATTATGTAGGTCCCATACCATATCGCATGCTGTATAAACAAGGCTGGAGATTATTTACTGGAGAATGGACAGCCCACCATGGCTATCCCAACAAATAGCATTACTTCCCTTCTTCCAGGAGCCATCAGTTTCCACTGTTTACTCTGGGAGGTGTGACATCTCAGACCTTCCCTCATCCATGGGGAGATAATGACAGGATTCAGTCTCTCTTAGTCCATAGGTGTTAGGCCAGGAGACAGTCCATTCCTCATCCTTCAGCCATGACTCTTACTTCTGACCCCTCTTCCATGAGTTTCTCTTGGTCTCAGAGGGTCAAAACCTACTGCTTTAAAAGGCCATCGTTGACTTTTACCCTGTAACTAGAAGTGAGTTACTTATCATCTACTTCATTTCTTTTTTTTTCTTTTTTATTGTCCATAATGAGTTACATAAGAGGCTCATTTACATATGGAATGGATATGAGATGTGTTGGAAGAACTATAAGCACAAGACAATGTACCAGAGAAAAGTAGGATGGTTTAATTATAGATGGTACCTACAGACTTCCAGGGAGGGCAAGAAGTTCATTACGGGGAGTGAAAAATGTGTAGCTTTGAAAATAAGGATGGAAACGAGTGGAAGAAATTTGTATTTTATTAGAAAAGATTCTTCAAGAAGTGACTCAAAGTTAGAATTTTTCAGAGCAGTCCTGGGAAAGTGCTTCCATTTGCTTAAAAAAAATAAGTTTAACAAAAGCTGAAACTTCTTTCAAGTCATCTTCCCTCTCTGTCTGTCACCAGCACACTTAGGTGCTTTTACAAGGGTATAATCTTGACATAAAGCCTGCTAAGCAATACTGAAGATCCCCATCCTTACAGCCACAGGCTCTTTCCAGACCCGTGCAGAGGGGAAAAAAAAACAATTGAATGGACAGAAAGGTCAGAAGCCAGGATGAAGAGACATTTTGATTAAAGCTCTCCCTCCAAGCAGCAAGACCTTTCCTCATTCTCTAATTCAAACGTAAACTCACTTAGCTCACGCCAGTTTTCTGGTTAATTTTTCAAGAATCTAGGTTGTTAGGGATGAGAACACTACATGTGCCAGGAAAGATTTGAAAGGCTCGGGCTGGACCCAAAACAGTAGGAATTGGCTCTCACTGCTCACATAGCTCTGGCTTTCTCCTTTCATTTTTGCCCTTTTTCCTTCACAGTTTTCAAAGTCTCATTGCTGAACTGTATTATTGAAGACAAAGAATTTCTACAAAGCCATAGAGAGGAACTGGGCTCCTCAGCATCTGAGGAAGCTGGTAAGAAAATATTGTCTTAGAAACCAGTGGCATTGATCTATGAACCTTCCGAATTGTAGAGGTTTAATTTTCATCCAAGCTATTTTAGTGCAGACAACCTCAATAGACCACCATTTCTTTCTATATTCTTTTACTTCCTGATTTCAGCCAGATCTGACTCACCACAAAACAGCTTGACTTGGAATTTATTATTATTATTATTATTATTATTATTATTATTATTATTTAGTATGACACTGTACCAGTTGCTCTCTCTTTGCTGGGATGAAATACTCAACAAGAAGCAATTTAAGGAAGGAAAGGGCTTCTTTTAGGTTATAGTTTTGAGGGAAAGTCTATCATAGTGAGGAAAACCTGGCAGGAGCAAAAAGTTGGCTTCCCCTCAGCAGGACAGGTCTCTGGGCTGGATTCTTGTTTCAGTTCTTGTCTATTTTAGGAAATAGCTGTGGGGTTCATCCATGGAGACATAACCAGCCCTCCATGTACGTTAAGCCACATCTCAGATGCCTATCTTGGGGATGGAGTGGATTGTCTTCAAGAGGCCTGTTCTTGTGAGGAAGTTTCCAGGTGGTGGGAGATAAATCTCTGGGACCAGAAGTGGGCACAGAGCACTGTGGACATGACCCCTTGGCTTGGGGAGTCCTTAGACCAATTGTCCTATGGCAAATGACAGGAATATTGTTCATAGGAGAGTGGGGGCCCATTGCAGAATGGAGGTAGAGAATTTTCCTCTCTTTCTGAGATTTAAGGGTGGAACTAGATTGTGGGTTTGGCTCATAGGAGGCTCTTTCAGCCTTACCCATGACAAACATGAAGAGATGATCGTCTGATCTGGAGTTTACAAAAGAAAGTTCTCTGGCCACAACCATTCATAGGCCTTGTCTATTTTAGGAAATATCTGTGGTGTTAATCCATGTAGATTTAACCAGCATTCCATGTGCATGACCTCTGACATCCAACTTGGTTAGTCAAACAGATTTGTTTATACCACAGGGCCATTTCTCACAAGTGCTGCATGCCTGCTAAGCCTACCACTCCAGAAAGTCTATCATGGGTCCCTGAAGCTGGACAGGCTCTCAGTGTGCATACTCTTGACTTACATTCATCTTCTAGGGCTTGAGAGGTTGCTCATCAGTTAAGGCACTTGCCTACAAAGCCTAAACACCTGAGTTTGATTCCCAAATACCCACATAAAGCCATATGTACAAGGTGGCTCATTAATCTGTAGTTTATTTGCTAGATACCCTGGCATTATACCATTATACCCATTCTGTTTCTCTCTCTCTCTCTCTCTCTCTCTCAAATATTTTTAAAAATTCATCTTCTAGGAAGTAATGGGAACCCTCTTGTTCTGAGTTTGAGGGAATATTTTGAGAATGTGATGGTGATTTCCTTTGAATTGAGGATCACAGCTTTTTCTTCATGAGAATAAGGGTTTCCATGTTTCAGTGGCTGTGGTGTGATGAGAGCTCTTTCTCTTCCTGCTTTGAAAACCTTCCATGGAAATTATATTTCCTTGCAATATGTACTGGACCTGCAAGGAGAAATTTGCTATGTTCTTTGAATTTCACAAGTATGTCTAACACTCTCTGTTGTAAATACACTTAGCTTCTTTTGTATTCAGATGAAGAATTACAACCAGAAAATCAAATGACTCATTTTTATTTCTTTCTCACTGATAAAACCAATTTGTCCCAACTTCAAAAACTTGGCCAACTAGACAGTTACCTTTCACCATTAAGCTATGAATTTGTTTTCTGTGTTTTTTTTTCAGTTCCCATAAAAGTCACCAAGTTAAACAAACACTACAGAAATTGCTGTTGTAGGTGAAAGCTATTAGTGGGGCTGAAATTAGCAGACCAATGCCTGATAGAAAGCAGAGCACTAAACATCCAGGAGTTATAGGAAATTACACAGTGGCAGACATCATCAAGAGCAAATATCTCAAGTTTATGTCTCCTCCGAGCCCTGGTGTCATATAGCAAGCAAACCCAGCTACCACCTTAGCAGTGTTTGTGAAAATTTTCACCACATCAATGTAACCATGAGAAAACAGGCAAACCTTCAATGAGGGTCCTTCAGCAAAGACATAGACAAGTACTCTTCAAATATTTCAAGGTCACAAGAGTAGGAAAAATATGAGAGCCAGTGGAAGTAACATGTAGATCATAGTGCCGGCAAAAACAGAGACATTTGTGGTAAATTTTAATAAGGTATATAGGTGATTTAATATGATTCACTAAAAGTAACTGAATCATTACGGATGTCCTATGGGACTCTCCATTATGCATTATCATATATTATTAAATTATATGATCTCATACACAAAATTTTATATTAAATAATGGTATTACTCATTAATAATATTTTTGGTAATTGGTTACAGTGACAGTAGTAGAATTACTTAATGATTGCATGTAAGAACTTATTTCTTTGATGTCTATAAATATACTATGGTTAGGGAAGATAACTTTAAATGAATCTGGATCAAGAGTTTATGGGAAGTCGCTATTTTATAACTTTTCCATAAATTGACTTTAAAAGAAAAATATTTTTAAAGAGGCACATCCAGCACATACTTTGTACCCTTAGCCAGGTTCCATGCTGCAGCTCAGCCCTCGTAGGGCACAGAGGGAGAGGACAATGATGAATGGGCAGGTCAGAGAACGGGTCTGAAACCCTGCAGCCTCCCACACCTGCAGCTGTGCTTGCCTGGCCCCCTCTTCCCAACATGGGAGAACAATGCATAAACAAAAAAGCAAATAACACACAAGTGAAATCTATGCATTATATTGTGTTACTGTAAACAGAAAAGATAGATAACTCTAATACTCTAATTCTCTGCCATTCTTTGGAAATGAAGCTTTTCTATTAGAAATGATTATTCTCGGTGTTTATCACACAATCTTTGCATGTCAGACAATTTACTGTCGAAGAGCTGCAAGTTTCTTTCTTTTTCTAAAGGGATCAGACAGTACCAACAAGGTGTTGGCTGGAAGTCACTATATCCAGTATGTGAGGAAACGATGCTGGAACACACTGATGCTGTCGTGTGTCATGTTCCATGTATGAAGCATCCAGCAGTCGGCTAATGTGTATCTTTGAAAGAATAACCCCAGTACTCCGTGAAGGAGAATTCCTAACCTTAACTTAACTGGGGACACTGAGACATAACTACTCAAGATCACATAGAGCTAACCTCAAGATACATTGCTATGAAAACAGCTTCACAAATTCCTTATCACTTCCCTCCTGTCCTGGAGTGTGACATCCTTAATGTCACACGAAATATAGAAATGAAGGCTTGTGGCTTTTTAGTACTTGGCTGTAAAGGTAATTTGATTTCCTCTTTGTCTCGGGTGACACTCATCCTGGGAAGCCACCTGCCTGACTGTGAGATGGTCCACCTGTTAGTGAGGAGGGGCATCCTATACTAATGACATAGGAACCTGCCTTGGATACTGATGTCCCAGATTCAGCCACATCTTCAGTTGACATCTTGACTGGGAACCTTAGAAGAGACTTGGGGCTGGAGAGATTGCTCAGCATTTAAAGGCACTGGAAGCCTGGGGTTCAATTTCCAGGCATCCATATAAAGCCAGATATACCAGATGCACAAAGTGGTGCATGTGTCTGGATTCATTTGCAACAACAGGTGTCCCTGGCATGCCCATCCTCTCATCCTCTCTCCCTCTCTCTCTCTTTCTCTCTCTCTCTTATAACTAAATAAATAGTATAAATAAGTAACATAAAATATTATTAATATGAGGGAAAGTATAAAAGATAAAATGAAATTTAAAATCAGTAATAAATATTAGGCTTAGACTTAAATATTTTAATTCCATACATTTCAGTAATAGGATGACTAAGGAATATTTTTATGGGAATTATAGGAAACCAGAATGGACACCTTCAAAATGCTGGCTACATGAAGCAACTGAGCAAGTGTGGAAAGGGCTTTCCATATCCAACAGCAAATGAACCAAAAAAGCCCAGAATCCTCCTGGCCCAGGGCTTTTCTGATCATTGTGTCTGCTCCCTCACTAGACTCCTCCCATTCTGGGAGAGCCTTTCTCTTAATAAACAGTCTCTCTATTCCCTCCCTGTGGCTCTGATACAAATCTTTGTCCTAGGACATAGAACCTGGAAATTCCAGGGGAAAGTGGCTGTCCCCACCATTCAGCCTCTACTCTGGTTTCACAGATATTCCCAAGTAGTTGACTGATAGCTTTTGAGAAGACAACAAATATTTGTTGTTGTTTGTAGCTTCTGAGTTTGGTAAAATGTGTTAGGCTGCAACAGAAAATGCATACAACCACTAAAAGCAAAAGCTTGATTCTACTGTGTCTCCTCTGATTGTACAAGTTCTTCCTCTCGGCCCACTGATGCTTTGTCTCTTGACAGACTAGGAAGAATCCAGAATAAAATTCAGCTTTGCAGTCTCCCATTTCTGTAATGGGGTACATTCACTACTTTGCAAAGCTTCTCTTCAGACCACAGACCCCCAGAATGGTGTCACATTAAAGAGTTAATGGGGGAGGGAGAAAATATTATTGTATACAAGGGAATCCATGAAATATTCATGGACTAAATCATGACATTGTCAGGATGTACTTTATTTATAAGGTAGATAAAGAAGTCTTTGTCTTTCATAGGATTTACAACTACATTAGAGAGATCAATCTGAAAGAGATACCCAGAACTACACTACTGCTCTGTAACAATTAGTTAGTATTGCTTTTATTATGGCTTTTGAATTATTAAGTTGTATCATTTTGACATAAACATACTGAGAGCCCCTCCTTCTTGTACCACATGAAGACTTTTTGATGTTTCTTTTCTCCCAAGTCCAAATATGGACACAAAATGCCTGAGCATCTTCAACAAGACCTCAAGGGGAGGACAACGCATGGCTTGCAGGTTTTCAATCTCTGTCCCATGTGTTTTCATCTTCGAATAAGTCGTTCCGAGTGCTCCAGAGCACTTGTGACAAAGGACAGATCCCCTGTGGAACTCACATGCACTCGGCATGTTTGGGGGAGCAGAGTCCAGACTCTTCTCAATATTGCTCATTTCATGGCCTGTGGAAGAAATCCATCAGTGGCAGACAGGATGGGTAGGGCCTGCCCCTGCCACATTCTCTGAGGTGCTTTTCTCCTGGTTTGAGCCCCCAAAGGTGTTAATTACTTTGGTGTGTGTGGATGTGCGTGCTTGAGTTGTCAGCCAAATGTGGACAACTTACTGGATTTTTTTTCCTCAAATGCATCCTCCATCTGCCCCTGGAGTGACGCTTCCATGAGGAAGACAGGAATAGCTCCAAGGAGGGACAGGAAGCTCCTGCAGCTGTCAACAAACCTCCTGCTGGAGTTTCTGGAAATAAAGAAGCAAATGGAGAATGCACAAAATCATTTCAATAAAAAGTAGCCTCCAAATAGTTTGTATCTATTTTTGTGTGTACACAGATGTATGTATGTATGTATGATTGTATGTATGTATATATGTACTTGTCTTTGGAACTGTGATAATTGCAGTGCACATTTGTTAATCATATTCTTCTGTGAACTGGGATAAGTCATATTTCAAGGGTAAATATTAACAAAACACATATGAGTAGGAAAACAAAGAAACACTTAAAAACCAGCGTGTGGGGACCTCCAATTTCCTTCTCTGCCATGTGGAAGCTCGGATTTCATCACACCTAGCCTGATAACAAGAAAAAGGTGCACAAATTGAAAACCAATGCATTTTACTGGGGTGCATCAGAGAACAGAATGTGCAGGTCAGGACTGGATCATTTCATGCTGAAGACAGCTGTGCGCTGCTGAGCTGGTGCAATAAGTTCATGGAGCAAGGTGACGGGATACAAGGTCAATAAAAGGAAGCCCACG
This sequence comes from Zapus hudsonius, assembly GCA_004024765.1. Classification (NCBI taxonomy): domain Eukaryota; kingdom Metazoa; phylum Chordata; class Mammalia; order Rodentia; family Dipodidae; genus Zapus; species Zapus hudsonius. The sequence continues at coordinate 46,037 of PVHP010001326.1, forward strand.
GTGTTTCTGCATAGGCAAGACAAATATTTGAACCCTGAAATTGATTGCGCCTTACCTTTTACGATAGCATTTAATAGCTGAAATATTTAAGTGCAAATCTAACAAAATAGGTACAGGATTTGTATGTGATAAAGTACAGAACGTTGGTGAATGAAGTCAAAGGTCTAAATGAATATTTCATGTCTGGTTTAGGAGATGCAATATTGCTAAAGGCACATGTTCCATAAATTTGCTTTTTTTTTTTATTTTTGAGGTAGGACCTAGCTCTAGCCCAGGCTGACCTGGAATTCACTATGTAGTCTCACAACTCACAGTGATCCTCCTACCTCTGCCTCCTGAGTGATTGGGACTAAAGGCATGTGCCACAAATCATGAAAATTATTGCAAAGATGTAGATAACCTGATTGTGGATTGTATATGAATGACAAAAGAGCCTAAGAAAATAACATTTTACTTATTAGTCCTGAGGGTGGGCAGTACTAACTTCGAGGTATATAAAGTCACTGTCATGAAGACAGAATGGCATCAGTCAAAGCATAAATGACCAGAACACAACAGAACCAAGTTATGTGTGCACTCAATTGCATTTGAATTATCTTTGTCATGGGTCAACAGAAATTCAGAGAAGACGGGATAATCCTTCAACAGGTGGTACTAGATTAGAAAAAAAGTGAATTTGCAAAAGAAAATCAAACAAAGCCAATAAGTTTACATGAATACATTGCTGCATTTTATCATGTAAAGTTGTGTCTGCTGAGCAAGCATGTGTGGGCATATGCACATATATCTATTTCCAGCAATCATTTTCTGAGGCAGGGTCAATCACTGGAACCCAGAGCTCATGGATGTGATTACTCTAGCTAGCCAGTGTGGCCCAGGGATACTCTGTCTCTGCCTCCGAAATGCTGGGATTTTAGACAGGTTGCCAAGCTTGCCTGGCATTGACACTGGATCCTGGAGATTCAAACTCTAGTCCTCATGTTCCAGACTTAATTACTTTATCCCTAAGCCAACCCTCAGCCCAAGTCCTTACTATTTCTGAAAAAAAAAAAAACTGACTCAAAATGAATCATATGCATATGCAAAGTGAGGTCTAGGGATCTTGAAGACAGGAACACAGTCCATGCAGCTCTGCTATATGTGTTTTTAAATATAACACTAATTAAAAACAGCAATGAAAATATAGATGTGTTAGACTTCATTAAAATAAAAAAACAATTATGAAAGGAATTTAAAAAAAAAATTAAAGCCCAGAGTAGATAAAAAATACTTACAGAAACATTTACTAAATAATTAACACATAAACTATATAACTGTCATGGCTTGATCCAGGTGTCCCCAAAAACAAATGAATGTGTTCTGGTTGATTGATCCTCAGCTGATGGCAGTTTGGGTTTTACAACCTCGCTAGAGCTGTCTTGTTGGGGGCAGGCTTATGGGGTTATAAGCCAGCTTCCTCTTGCCAGTGTTTGGCACACCTTCCTGCCGCTGTTTGCAGTGCTGTGGCGGAGGTGATGTCCACTCTCTGCTCATGCCTTCGTTTTCCCTGCCAGAATGGAGTCTCCCCTTGAGTCCATAAGCCAAATAAACCATTCCTCCACAAGCTGCTTTTGCTTGGGTTCTTTCTGTGCAGCAACAGAGAAAGTTGACTGCAACAATAACTATCTTTTACTACTTGCTAAAATAAAACAAAAAATAATTAAAATTGGGTTGAGAATGTTAACTGATTCTTCCCCTCAAATATAAATTGTCACTTTTCCCTTAGAGAGATGTGGGCACAGATGACAGATCACAGGACAGTTTCATCAAAACCAGTTTTGGTGAACCAATGAGTATACTGGAAGCAGAATGAGGAGTTTTCTTACAGGACAACTCAAAAGCGGCTGCATCACTGAGAAGCCCACCGCAGCACAGGCGAGGGAGGACTCATAGAAGCTCCATCTCTGGAGTTCACTGCACAGCCTGCACACTCCAGAATTTGTAAGCAGTTCAATCTGAGATTCTCTCCAAGCAGACTAAGGGAGGGGGTCTTAAAACTTTTTCCCATACTTGTTGTATTCTCGAGTCCCCTGAGTCCCCATCCCAAAGGGTTTGGTCAATACTACATAAACTGGTCAGTTGTTTGTGACTCCTGTGACCTTGGGGAGTGGTCATGTGATTTTTCAAGTTTCAGTTCTCAAGATGCATTGACTTTTAAACTCCCTCCTAGAGGGAATATGGCAATTCAGAGAAAATTGCTATACAACAATAGACAGGAAGTCGGGTGTGGTGATGCACGCCTTTAATCCCAGCACTCAGGAGGCAGAGGTAGGAGGATTGCCATGAGTTCAAGGCCACCCTGAGACAACATAGTGAATTCCAGGTCAGCCTGGACTAGAGTGAGACCCTACCTTGAAAACCTTGAAAAACCAAAAAAAAAAAAAAACCCAATAGACAGGTATAGATATATTAAAATTAAGCATATTCTAAAAGATAACTTCATTTACCATCAGTAAATAAACATTGCCATAACAATCACATCTATTAAACTGTGAGTTCCCATCCTCCTGGCTTCCAATAAAACAAGGAAGAGTATTAATCCCTGGCAAATTTGTGAAGTAAAAAGAACTTTTCACTGCTTGCTGTTATAAATTTAAAATGATATAACAGTTTTTTAAAGAAAAATTTGTCAGTTTCTTACAAAGCAAAACATAGTTTTAGTATAAACCAAGTGATAGCAATACTTGGAATTTAATCACTTTCTGTGAACATTATATTCTCATAAAAACCAACATGCATACCTTCAGAGCAGTTTTATTGATGACTGACTTTGGAAATAACCAGAATGACCTTCAATGTTCAGTGGCTAAAAGAGTTGGTACATCCCTACAAAGCACTGTTAACCAACGATAAAAATGAATGAGCTGCCAACATACACAAAGATCCAAAGTGCAAATGAAAAGCCCTAGTCTGTGAAAGTTACATGCCTTGTAAATCTATTTATACTACATTCTGGAAAGAAAAATGCTTGATGGAAAAAAAGAGCCATCAATGGTTGGCAGGGCTGTGATGGGGACACAAAGATTGAACCGTGGAAACACAGGGGCCTCAGGAGCCGTGTTACTTGCCCCATGTGGGTACATGCGTGTGCACAATAATCATGTTCTTATGTGCACAGGGCACTTGTGTGTGCCTGCCTGTGGAGGCAGATGTTGGCATTGAATGTCTTTCTCAATCATTCCTCACCTTATTGATTGAAGCAGGGTCTCTCATTAAACCAGAGCCTACTGGTTTCATTAGACTTTCTAGCCAGCCAATCCTTGGACTTGGCTTTCCCAAGCACTGGGATTACAGGCCTTTCTATCATGCCCTGTGTTTGCATGCTACTGGGGATCTGATCCCAGATCATAGATTATACCCCAGTACACCCATCTCTTGACAAATGAAAATGAAACACTAAAAAAAAAAAAATCACAATGATGTCCAAATGATGCAGTCGTTGATGAAAGTGCCAAAATCCACGTCTGGAGCTGTCTGAGCAAAAATGAAAAAAAAAGCAAGGAAAAAAAGATACATTTATTAATTTATGGTCATACAAATATTCATGAAATGACTGTCTTGTGGAGAACAGATAAAATAAACTCCAAATAATTCATAGTGTTGCTTTGTTTTCAAGGATGTGGAACCTGCCTCTCTAATTCTAAAATTTGTGATTCTCCGAATGACTCTTTCCATGAAGAATAATATGGAAAGAGATGGGACTAAAGAGATGGGACTAAGGGTTAAATTTAGAGCAGGGTAGCCCAATCCAATCTTCTTGAACCACATGATCAATGCTTGACATCAACACTTGTGAATCTGGGCATCTCATGAACTCCTCATATAACATGATATGAATAGTACTTAAGCTCTCAAAGTTCTAAACCAATTTAATCATGAGAAAAAATAGCAGCCAAATTCTCATAAGATGGCAATATCCTGACCCCAGCACTCCTCAAAACCATCAAGGTCATATAAAAATAAAAGACCATGAAAGTGTCATAGCTGGGAAGGTCCTAATGAGCCAAGGGGAGCAAATGCTTTATTTGTTATACTGCATAGACTCAGAACAAAAAAGAAAAACAGTAAGTAAAAACTGAAGAAAACTGAATGAAATATGGATTTTAGTTAATAATAATATAAATAATACTTTTTAGTTATAATACAGAAATAGTTGGTATTATTAGTGTGGTGGTTAAGTAATCTTGAGTGTTGTGCAGCAGATTTCCTCCAAAATGAAGAGAGAAAGGAGACTCAGGGGATTCAGGAAGTCATGTTAGCTAGAAACAAACATCCCACCAGGGAGGGAAGTTATGGAAGAAAATTCCAGAGACTCAGGAAGGCAACAAGTTTGGGAAAGGGCTGCAAGACAGCATCCTAAAGCTATAGAAAGGAGAAGGAACTCTCTCTCTCCTGCCCGCTCCCTGCCTGGCTGCTGGTGCTTGTCATGCATCTTTCTGTTGGCATTGGAATGAAGCATCTTCAGACTTCCAGCTGAGGACTGAAGACCAGCTGCTCCCCAGGAAGCGTTTAGGCCTTCAGTGCTGGATTGGGACTGCTAAGGCCTCCAGCCCCGTGGACTGAGAGGCGACTGGTTCCTTGACTCAGGCTTGCAGACTGTTATTGTGGGACTGCCGTGAGCTAATCCAATAAATTCCCTCTTTGACTACAACTCATTCTATTGTTTCTGTTCCTCTAGAGAACCCTGAATCATACAAGTAATATGTGAGACTGGGTTAGATATATGAGATCTGCATATTTTCACTGTGATTTTTTACTATAAATATAAAATTTTTGAAATTAAAATTTATTTTAAAATCAGGATTAAAAAATTAAATTTAGAAAGTGGTATAAGATAGGTTTCTGTCAAAGCTCTTGACTACCTTCCCCAGGCCAAAAGTAAGATCCTATTGCTGAAGAAACCACAGAAAGTCATTGCATAACACTGAGAAACCCTTTGAGATCCAGAATGGTAACCAGCTTCCAGATGGTAGCATGTGTAGCACTGGAAGGTGTTGCATGTTCTGCCAGGGGAAATGGATCAATGAAATTTTGAGAAAGCAGAGAGCACTGATATACAGTTATGACTGATGTCATGAGAATGCTGAACACACTGCTTTATGGGAAAGATCAGGAGTCAAGAAGTGATCCCTTGTGCAATAGTGGTATCAAAACCTTGGGGGGAGGGTAATCAAGGACTTTCAAATTGGCCAAGAAATTCACTCAGTGACAATGAGCCCTTAACTGGGATTGTGATCCAGGGCAAAACCCTATGGGAACCTAACACTGGGTCTCCAAGGGGAAAATCCCACTAACAGAGAACCTTAGAGAGGCTACACCCAACAGAATCTTGCTAAATTAGCTACATGTGTCTCATTTAACCTATACTGATCTCAGTCTCTGATGGAGATTCTGTTTGTAGTTTTCAGAAGGCAGTGAGAGAGCCATGGTCAATCCAACTCCACCAACAAACCACAGGATGATGGCTGACATCAAGTAAGAAGTGAACCACCCCAGTCCTATGATCTTGGTCCCAAATGGAGCCTTTGAGAAAGTGTCATGATAAACATGAGACCTATCACCACAGCAAGTCAGGTAATCCAGGATAGGTCAAAGAGACAGACACCAACGATACCCAACACAACCCACAGCAGAAGTCCAGAGACTTCTAAGATCTCAAAAATAAAACAAACCACCATGATTCAGGGAAATGAACAGAAGAGGGGGCAGAAAGATTGTAAGAGCCATGGTGGGGGAGAATATCCAGAGAAAAGGCCCTCTTCAGCAACAACATACAAAAGGGGGGGGGGAACCTGGCTACCTGCTATGCTGTTTATAACCTCCTACCCCATGGGCTGATCCAGCATGCCGATGAGGAAGGTTCCCAGTGGGTTGGGGACAGGGAGGAATCTAATGAGGCTACCACATAAGATTTGCTCATAAAATGTATGCAATTATGGATAAACACAAAAATAAATAAAAGGAAACATATTGTAAGAGCCATGGTGGGGAGAATATCCAGAGACATTGCCCCCCTCAGCTACAACACACAAAGGTGGGGGGGACCTAGCTGCCTCCTGTGCTTCCCATACCCCCTACCACACAGATTGATTCAGTGTGTCCACCGAGGAGGATACCCAGTGGATGGAAATGGGGATACCAACACAATATTTGCTCATACAATGTATCTAATTTTGGATAATAAAGATTTTTTTTTTAAAATGAAAACAAGAAGAAATGATGGAGTAAGGAGATGGCTCCATGTATAAAGTGCTCACAACTCCAGATAGAGTGTCTGAGTACCCCAGACTCATATAAAAAGCCAGAAGCTCTGGTGGGCTTCTGGAATCCTAGTATGCTGGAGGTGAGAGGAGGAGACAGTAAGATTTCCAGAGGCTTGTGGTGAGCACAGCAAAGAACAACAGAGTGAGAAGTCAAAGCAAAACAAATCCTGCCACAAATGAGATGGCAAGTGAGAACCCACCCAAAAATGGTCCTCTGACTTCCACACACATGCCATGGTATCTGCATGCTTGCACTTGTACATGAGAATGCACACACACATGCACACGCTTACACACACACACACACACACACACATTCACACATTCACACTGTCTCACATGCCAACAAATAAATAACTTTTAAATGAAAACAAACAAAAGTATTAATTTTAGTAAAATTGCTCCTTATTCTCCCCACACAGTCATGAATATCTGATCAACCTCTGTAAGCAAGTTTTGTCTACATTGAGCAAACACTTCTAGCTTATCTGTGGCTGTGGATTGTCTCAAACATGAGCATTCTGATTCATAATAAATATTTTAGACTTTGTTAGCCCAGTTATTCTAGTTTGTGCATAGCCTGCTCTTTAATTTATGCTAGTGTGAAAAAATATGACAGTCACTTTGTAGAATGGAGTATGAGAGCCTCTGACCATTTCGTTGAAGGAGGAGGTGTTGGGGAAGGGCCAGGGAACATTGCCTTCACTAAGTCTCTATGGTCCTTATTCTGTATGCACAATAGAATATGGTGGTCTTCCTACAACCACTTGCAGAAGTGATAGGGTGAAGGGAGAGGTTTCCCTGAGTGATTGAAAGCAGGGAAGCGATCTCTTTGCACAATGCTGAGAGATAGGTGAGGTGCCCATGTATTCAGTCACAGATTTCTGAAGTCATTCTTTCTATTAGGAAGTTTAATTATCAGTTAAACTTAAATACAGCAAGGCAGGGGCTGCTTTGATAATGGTGTCTCATTTCCTTTTTAAAATAACTGCTTTTTCTTCATTGTAGAGACACTTAGGTTCAAGAATAAGGTCAATGTAGCTTTCTTTTAGCTTATTACCTCTTCTTATTTTAACCAATGAGAAAGAGCTTTGCTCTTGGCAGACTGAAGGAAAGAAAACATTTTTCTGTCTCTTTTCAAATTGCAGTTTCAGAATTCAAAACATATATGGAGAGCTGCGTGCAAGGTTCAAAGATGAAAAGTAGTTCTTTTTCTTGAAAATGCCTCCTTCCTGTCTGCTCCAGTTGGCGCTTGTCTTCAATCATGCGTCTCCACCACCCGAAGGTCTCCCGCTGTATCGGAGGGAAAATAAATGTCACTGCATAGACTTGTCAAGATGGTACATTAGTCACAGGGAAGGCATAATGAACTCTGCATGGCCTAGAAACAAGGACTTGGTGGCATATACCTCCCCACCCAGTGTGCACCCAGGTCATACACTGGACTCCCTTCTCTCACCTGAAGCCTTGTTGGCCTCTAACATGGAAGCCTTGGAGGCCAAAACTCTATTCTGCTTCCTCCTCTGCAGTTGAGAATTTCTGCTTTGGGGCTGAAGAGATGGTTCAGTGGTTAAGGCTCTTGTGTGCAAAGCCTAAAGACCTGGGTTTGATTCCCCCCTGATACCCATGTAGAATCAGATGCACAAGGTGGCTCATGCTTCTGGAGTTCATCTGTAGCGGCTGGAGGCCCTAGTGTGCCCATTTGCTTGAGTGCTCTCTCGCTCTTGCCCTCTCTTTTTCTCTCCCTCTCTTCCATCTCTGCAAATAAATAAATAAATAAATAAATAAATAAATAAATAAATAAATAAATTCCTGCTTTTGACAACAATGCATAAGCTGTGTCTATTCTTTTCACTTCCTTTCTGTTAGGGCTTCCTGTCATAATGTCACTGTCTTTCTTTGTCCCCAACTCCCTGTCACTCAACTTGTCATTGCAGAAGATACACTTAGCCACTTTCAAAAGAAGATGGCATCATGATGTGTTGGCATTTGGGAAAAGTGGCACATGGTCAAAGGAAGTAGGAGCCTGGGGACATGCCCTTAGAAGATCAACCTGATGTCTGGGCCCTCCATATTTTCTCTCTGCTCCCTGCCACCTGTTTCTGTCACCACTTGGTGCTGCCTCACCTCAGGCCCAGAGTTAAGCACTCAGCTACCCTTTGGCCAAAGTCCCAGAGACCATGACCACCTTCCTCTCTTAAGTTGTTTTACCAGTGATTTTTGTCACAGGGACAAATGGTTGGACTAACCAGGAAAGATGGAGACTGGACAACTTCAAAAGTACTGTTCACATCAGTACAGTAACTGACACTCACAGAGCCTCTGTGTACAAATGCATTGTCTTCTGGAGCAAACCAGGTTAAAGATGTTTCTGTCATCTGTAGAGAGTGGTGGAGTGTAATCGTTTCCCCATCTGACTCTAAATCTCCTGTGGAGAGTGGTGGTTGAGACTTGTTACCACGTCTGGCTCTAAGGCTCAACCAAGACTACTGGACTACCTTCACCTAACCCTGTTGTGACAGAAACAACAGCTCCTGTTGCTTAGTGAATTTCACTTGGAGTCTGATCACATCACAACACATACACATCAGATTTGGAGATAGTCTATTATTTAGTATAGTGAAAAATTTAATCAGACTTCATAAGAATGCTTTGGAGCAGCAATGTACTATATGATCAATATGAACTAATCCCCTATATGTGCCAATTACATAGTATGCAGGAAGAACATGGTAAGATGAAATAGCGATAGCCCCAACCTTCTCCAATTGGCTATGCAGATGTAAAGAAAAAAATGCTATCACAAAAATGAATTTAAGATTGCAGTAGTTTTCAGAGGCGTTAGAGTGGTGAATTGACCTGGACTTACTTCATAGTCAAGAAAAAGTTAAAGAAAGCTAGAGGTAAGATGAACTTGATGATTATAGATATGAACATAACAGAACAGCAATAAAAATGAAATAAAAATTGCAAATTAGGAAATAGCACTTCCACTAACCTGAGGAAGAGCAGAACATTCTAGACAAAGGAGGGAAGGGAACATTGTAACAGGACAGGAGTACCACGTAGGACAGACACAGGGTTTGGTTTTAAACTTAAGAGCAATGATTATGACATCAATATATGACTATCAGGAAAAAATTCAGCCCCTGACATTTTTTTAAATATTTGAGAAATTACACAACATATGGGATATACCTGGAAATTTTGCAGAACCCTGATTCTTCATAACCCTGACATCTTAGCATTGAGAAAATATTTCCAATAATAAAAAAATGCATATTCTGTCAGCTCAATGACTGCTGTGGTGATGATTGTCCTGCAGGTAAATAGGGTCATCTCAGTGACTCTCATCCAAGATGACTGGAGTCCTGATAGGAAACCTGAAAGATGCCAGGAGTGTGTGCAGAGAAAAGCAGAGTGCAAAGACAGAACCAAAGCGCTTCCTACAGGTTCAGAGAACTGCCTCACCAAGCAGCTTCCCAGCACCCAATCCTGCAGCCCCCGCCCCCAAAGCTGCCAAAAGAACTTCCACTAGCCAGTGCTCCCAGTCTGGTATTTTGTGATGGTAGCCAAACAGACGAATACAATAATATTTTCCTGTTCTAACTTTAGAAATGACTGAATGTCTCTTCTGGCTTAGCAAGTCTTACCACGAATTTCTTATCTAAGTAGTAAAGCAAGCTAAGAAATATTGAGAACATAAAAAAATCCTAATTATTTTTAGCTTCTCTCTATCAGGTGAAAGAACAAATCTTTGTGAAATCTCTGAAAAAAAAGTTTTAGACATAAAAACTATACACATTTTCCCATTTATTTAGTTAACTGAGAATATAATCTTAGAAAGTGGGAATCTGAAGAATTGTCTGTGGAGATCTGGGTATTTGCTTAAGATTAGATAATGAATACCTGAAAAACAATGGCTGGTTAACTAATTAATCAAAATGACATTAAAATATGCGAAAGTAATCTTAGAAAGTAAATAATCTTAGCTCTTTCAACAGTTAGAAACTATGTTATTATCTTTCAGAATCAAAGATATATGAACATTAACACAGAAAATTCTCATGGAAAGCTCTCTGCTTCCCCATTCTGATGTCACCGGCTGCTTATTACAAAGAATTCCACACAGCCATTCATTCTGTGTCATGTGTACCCAGGGGCTTATTCTGAACTTGCCTAAAGATGCTGCCCTGAGCTTCCAATCAGAGCACGGGAGTCCATCAAGGAGGAAGTGGAAGTGCCACCTGTGTCAGCGACCTTAACTACAGACTCTTCCAGAATGGCCTCTGTGTCCTAGTGTCTGATCTGACAACACCGTACCATCTCTCAGACAGTGATAGGACACTAAGCCTGATTCCCACGACACTGGACAATCCAAGAGTAGACCTCCTTTAAGACAGCATGATTCCAGAAAAGAAGAATTAATGACAAAGGGCAGGACTATTGGAGAAACTTAAGCTTTTTGGAATACTGTTAATGTCAATTTGATGATTTAGAGAGACGGAGTGAAAATATTTTTTTTTTTTTGCTTGTGCACAAGCCCATTCCAATTTTGTAAATTATACTTCTGAAGAAGAAATAAAACACTTAAAAATACCTGAAATCAGGTATGGTAGGACCCATCTATTTTTTTCTGGTGCTCAGGGGCTCAGGGGGCTGAGGCAGGAGGATTGCTTGATACCTAAAGGCCAGCATGGGCAATGTTGAGAAGCCCTGTCATTAAAAAACGAAAAAGAATCCTATTCACACCGACTCCTAAGCAGTCTGACGCCTCACTGAGTCTCTTAATCACTTTTGAAAATGCAGTGAAAGTATTTGTATGAGTTTCCTAAGAAAAGTCTTCCGTTACAGGGTATAATTGGAACTTGACACTAGACCTTGTTTGAATAATATTTGGAAAAGATTCTCATTTAACCAGGCTGGCAAACTCACTGTTAGAACAAGTTTAGCTTTTCAGGAAGAGCCAGAGCCTTCCAAGTAAAATTGCTCAGGCACCTGGCTCACAGTCTTCTAAGTGGTCACAAAACTGGTTCCTGGAAGATCACACATCTTCAGATTTGAGACAATTCACCCAAATGCAGGAAGTCTAGATGAAATGTGTTCGAGTTCCTTAAGCTCAGTTTCCTGGTCTTGGAAAAACAACTAATACAGTTCTTTTAAAAATCTAACCCTGATTCCTTGTGAAAATAATCATTGATTGTTTTCTAGTCTCAGTAATAGCTTTAAAATGCATTGGTTTAGTAGACCAGCACAGGAGGACATCCTTCTGGATGGTTCCTAGTGGGCTGCGCCTAGGGGGGTGACCACCTGACACCTCCTGAGACTGGCCCTTTTGTGGTCCAAAATGATCTTCAAGGATTAATTTCCTCCTGAGAAGAGAAACTGACAAGAGAGAGGAAATGACTGGGTGTCCTTTCTACAAACTTCCAGGAGTTAATCCAGCACAACCTCTGGTGATTATCTGATGATATAGGCCTGTCCACTTGTGGGGAGCTTTGACTAGATTATTTTCCAATTCTGTCGTGATAAATCTCATCTTTCTAAAATGGTAGCAATGCACATTTTCTCCCCTGGGCATAGAAAAGTTACTGGTCATGGCAGCATTCAGACATTTGACAACTGAAGAGAAAAATGCTCTGAAGGTTATATTCCCATTGAACTTGTTTGTGACTCTTCAATTTTTACCATGTCTTCAAGAGGACAGGGTGGGGATGGCAAGAATGACTAGGGAAATGGGAGGAGTGGAGGTAGGCTCAGCTAGGAAAAAGAGTAAGGGTTACCCTCTAGACACCTCCGGAGTACAGAGTAGGATGAAGTAAGGAGAATACCCATGGATCCACTCAACACAGAGTGGACCACATGGAGGTTGGTCTTCCTTTTCAAGTAAATAAATGAAAACGCTGGCCACCAGGACAGACTGCTGTGCTGCAGTAATAGCTCCTGTGGGACTTTGCCCCCAGTTTTTATGCATAAAGCTATTCAAACCCTGAGATGTCCTACGTGCTGAGTGGTGTTTTCTTTCTGTCCATAACAAGCCCTTCTCCCACCCCAGTATTTATCCCTAAAAGATTCATTGTCAGAAAGCCTGTGATAGTAGCATATTGCCAAGAAGTTTGTAAGGAAGCTGGTGTGCAGGGATGGTGTGCAGAGAGGCTCCTGTGCAGGGCAAGTGTGCAAGGACACTGGTGTGCATAGAAGCTGGTGTGCCCTAATAATGGGTATCCTTTGTCACCTCTGCCTCATGCTCAGTGCCATCATCTCTTTCATTTGACATTGCCAGAATTGCTTCCTTTAAATATTTTTAATTCATTTATTTGCAAGCAGAGAGAAAGAAAGAGTGAGAATGGGTGTGCCATGGCCTCTAACCACAGCAAACAAACTCCAGATGCATGCACCACTTTGTGTGTCTGGCTTTACCTGGGTACTGGGGAACTGAACTTCAGTCATTGTTTTTTTTTTTGGGCAAGTGTCATAACCACTGAGCCATCTCTCCAGCCCTAGAAAGGCATCCTTGATAGTAATCTCCTAAGCATTATGTTTACATAGTAAAGTAGTCCTAAAAATGATTGAACTTGGGGTATTATTACCGGTTAGCCTGTCTGTCCTGTTTCCATCTGTGTCTGAAGTGGAAGCCACCTGGCAGATGGATCCTGTTCTCAGAACAGAATCCATCTGTCTGTTGCAGTCAGAAGTGTGTGATCCTGGAAGAAGCCTTTTGATCAGAATGGCTTCAACGTGGAAGAGACAGGGACATGGCCGGAGTGGAGGACGATGTGCCCGAAGCCAGTAGCATCTCATGTTGACATCATTGGAAAGAGCTTTGGCAGGTGTTCCTTCTCAAGCCCCAAGAAAGTCCTTCAAAGTAGCAGGAAACGCTACTATTCCCAGAAGACAGGATGTGCTGTCCTGGGAAGCTTAGTCAGGCTCTCTTTGCCGCACCACGACTGGGCAGTGAAGCGGGGACCTTGGTCCAAATCTCCATTGGATTCAATGTTCCCTTTCGGCTCTACAAGTATGAGATTTCACAGCTCTCAATTTGAATTAAAAAAATCTATTTCAAATACAGAATCAGAGAAGCCTGTCTTCAGCAGCAGCGAGGGGTGGGGTATGCTTTGAAACAGCCATAAGAGAATCCCATTTTGCAATTGAGATCGCTGATGAGGCGGTTTGAGGAGATGCCTCACCTCTGGTTTGTGCTGCACTGAACAGACCTCCTCGGTGGGAAAAAGCTATGATGCCAAGGGCCTTCAGAAACAAGCAAGGAGGAAGTGGAGAGAAACAGACAAGAGGGTATTGGAAAGGCACTCAGCCTGGACACACTGTGGTGTGGGGAAAATCAGAGCAAAATCTAGGCAGGGAGGTGCAGCAATGTTTTTTTTGTTAATGAAAAATGAACTTTAGTAGGAAAGGGATGCCCTGGGTGTGTGCTGGTTTAGTGGAAATACTTAGATCAACTGATTGACATCAATTTGAGGATGATGGCCCAACAACCCCAAGTCCACTTAGTGAGGCCAGGCTGCCTACGGAATGGTGGGTTCTGGCAGGACGTTTTCAAGGTCACTTTGCTTCATAAATCATGAGAAATAGCATTATGAAAATGATAACTTACCTATGAATTTTGCAGCCCCGGTCTATGAAATGATAGGTGTGACTTTGAGAAAATTAAATATTTAGTGAATCATTCGAGTTTGAATTTAATGAAACAAATAAAATATCTTCATGAGGAACTGACACCATAGGTCATTGGATAAAACTCTTGTTGCATAAGCATGAAAACCTGAGGTTGTATCCACACTGTGCCTGTAAGACATGTGTAAGTGGTGCAGGACTGTAATTCCAGAGCTAGGGAGGCAGAGGCAGGAGGCTCCCTTGGCGTACTGACCAGCTCCTCAACCGAATCAGTGAGGTGGAGAGGATTTAAGAGATATACCCAACATCAGTCTCTAGCCTCAACATGCACCTGCACACATCACACACACACACACACACACACACACACACACACACACACTTGTATCCATCTGTCCATATACAGACATACATTTACACATGTGTGCATACTACATATACACTCAAGAGATATCTTGAGAAGGTAAGACCCAGTGTAAGCTTTTTTCTAAAAGTTTAAGTATTTTATTTACTTATGAGAGAGAGAGAGAGAGAGAGAGAGAGAGAGAGAGAGAGAGAGAGAGAGAGAGAGAGAGAGAGAATGGGTGTGCCATGGCCTCCAGCCACTGCAAAGGAACTCCAGACACATGCGTCACCTGTGCATTTGCCTTTACATGGGTCCTGGGAAATTGACCTCAGGTCCTTCTGCTTTACAGACAAGCGCCTTAACTGCTGAGCCATCTCTCCAGCCCCCAGTGTAAGCTATTTTTTTAAAATATTTTATTTATTTATTTATTTATTTTTTGTTTTGTTTTGTTTTGTTTTTCAAGGTAGGGTCTCACTTTAGTCCAGGCTGACCTGGAATTCACTATGTAGTCTCAGGGTGGCCTTGAACTCACAGCAATCCTCCTACCTCTGTCTCCCGAGTGCTGGGATTAAAGGCATGCACCCTCACGCCCGGCAAGCTATTTTATTTCTTGGTGGAAATAGCAATGATATGTGCTGAAATGGGCTTGTTAAATTTTAGGTTAAAAGACAACATGAAACAGGGCCCACCGTTCATCTTTCTTTGGGCTTCATGTAAGTAGTCTGTGTTTACACCTCCATTATTGTCTGTGTGTGCAGGCAAGCTGGACCTTCATGTCGAAGGCAAGAGACACAGAAGCAATGACCCAAATTGGGTCTGCCTTAAATCAACACACTGAACTACAAGGATGTAATCCTCTTTCCTGGAGAATGATGGAAGACAGCTGTACTGAAATATACTGAACGAAATTAATTTTAAAGTGGTTTTCAGTTTTAAAATTCAAAGTTAACCTTAAAGATAAGTTTGTGATCCTTTACAAATGCAAATGTGATTAAGTTCCCGGAGGAAAGTTGATGTACAGAGGAACAGGAGGGTTTTCTGCCCCTGGATTGCAGCTTTGAATAGCTTGGGAATGGGGCTGGGGCCTTGCAACGAATGGGAGATTTGCAGATAGAAGTCATCGCTTTAGACTCATCATAGAAAAATATTTTATTTCTCTCTAGCATCGTTCACTTAATTATACTGAAAACAGTTCTGTTGGAATTTCTTGTTTAGATTCTAAAACTTTGCTTCCTACATCTGTACCACATGCTGCTGACGGCTCCTACTATGTTTATTTTATCATCATGCCTGCACTGTGTGTGTTTGACATATTACCAAATATCAAATGTTTCTACAACAGATTATACTCTTACCCTCAACCTGTTCTCCTGTTCTTGACAGACACAGCTCCAAGAAATAGTTCACTTTTCCTTTAATTATAGGACCAACCACGGCACAAGTCAATGAAAACTGGATATGTCACCGATCAGAATAAGATTCCTGGAGACAAGAAGAGTTGGGAGATGGGGAAAAGATGTCTAATCTTCAAAAGACAGACTCTGCACAGCAGCTAGTTAGCTGTGGGAAAGAGTGAACTCCATATGGAAAGTGATACAGAGGTGACATTTTTTTTGTAAAGCTGGGGACTCTGTATCCTGAGAACACCTATTTGTTAAGACTGACACAATGGCACTCCATGGAAGACACTGTGGGGATTAGTTACCTTTCTCACTGCCAAGCTAAATACCTGACCAAAAGCAACTGACTAGAGAAGAGTATGGTTCAAAGTAATGGAGTCCATCAGGGTAAGAAATATAGACCCTGATGATGACTTTAGATAAATTCTTATATCATTATGTTTATATAGGCATACATTTATATCAAGTAAATAAATATAAATAAATTATATAAGCATATATTTATATCAATCATAAATTTGTGTTCAGTTAAATTGCAGTGAATACAATTGGATTAAAACAAAACATCCATTTCTCATGGGAACTGTCCACAATTAACTAAGAATGTCTAGTTTTTGTATTCTGAACTTTCAAAATCCAAATATGAAGGTTTTGCTCTGCTGTTCTTTACAGATGGCCATGTCCTCTCTCCTGGAAAGATATTCTCGACACTCGGGGGCTGCTGGTCATTGAGCTTTCTATTGATTTAGCATTGTGTGTGTGTGTGTGTGTGTGTGTGTGTGTGTGTGTGTGTGTGTGTGTGTGTGTTACTGGAGACTGAACCCAGAGCCTTATGTTTGCTAGAATGTGATTGTTCTACCATGAACTATATCCCCCCCTCTCTTTTAACTTTTTATTTTGAGATGAGATTTCACTAAGATTCTCAAACTATCTGTTGGGCCCCAGCCTAACTGAGTAACATTAAGCTAAAATTTGGAATATTGAATAAAGCCAGGCATGGTGGCACACACCTTTCATCCCAACACGCCTTTAATCCCAGGAGGCAGAAGTAGTAGCTAATAAGTCTTGATCCTGTTTGTTGATACTTTGCTCTGCTGTACTTTGCTGATTGGCTCCCGCCAAAAGGTTTGAATCTTATTGCTTGAGAGAAATAGGCTGAACAATGCAGCCTTGGGTTCTGAAAGGGTTTTGGGTGCTGGAGTGAAATGAGATTTGCCCTACTTTTCTCCAGGTTGCGTGTGTCTGCCTGACCTTATGCCTCACCTCTCTCTCAGGTGGAGACCTTTCTCCTGCTGGCCAGTGAGACTTGGGCTACCCGCAGGGGGCCAGGAGTCTGCTACCTCCTCAATCAGGCATGGAATTTTTCACCCACCTGCCTCAACTTCCTAGTAACTAGGATTACAGGCCTGAGAAAGTAGGAATGGATTCTGAGAGTTTATTATTATTATTATTATTATTATTATTATTATTATTATTATTATTATTTAGTTTCTTTAATGTCACAGGTTTATAAAATAGAAATCCTGAAAGATTCATCCTATATTTCCATAGAATCATTGAATGTGATATTATGATAGTACAACTTCACAGAAATATATTTGCATTAAGTAATTCTTCACAATTAGATGTTCAATTAAAAAAAAAACAGAAAAAGATGGATAAATAAAAGTCAATTACAATGCTATCAAATGTCCCTAAACATAAGGCTTAAAATGCACACCCTAAGAGGAGCATTACTGAGAAGTATAATTAAAGAAACTATACTGGTTTCAGAGAAAAACTATCTTTGAAATGATATGATGAACCTAAAAAATGAACACATTGCAAATATTCCATTTATCTTTTTATCCAAGTAGAGAATATGTAAGGTGCTGTAACAAGCTCAAAATAGATTTTAAGATGTGAAACCAGTGCATATGCAGGAATATCTGGAACACAGAGATGCATTTATAGACGGGGCAATGCTGGCACTTTCCATGGAGATAACGGGCTGTCGGGAGTCTGGAGTCCTGGGCAAAATTGGTTTGTGAATTCATAAGCAGTTGTTCTCATAGTCATGTCAGTGTCTACAAACTATGGAGCAGTAGATAATTCAAAAACGAAGAGACAGCTAAGCTGAAATATTATTCAAGGCTAGAAAAGAAATCCCACTTTTATTTGGGGGTGGTTAGGTTGTTATGTAGTTTTCAGAATTTTTCTGAAACACAGACTTTTCCAACAGTGGTAAGTCCAACTGTGCCCTTATCTGTGAGTATCCCATGGCACCCTGGCTTTCTGAGTCTCTGCCCATCAGACCAATGGCCATGCTCAGTTAACCAGGGCACCAATGCCCTTCAAGTTGGTGAATGATACCCCAGTTATGTCTTTATCTGTATTTTCTAGCTAAAAGCAAGTAGGCAAATCATTGCTTCCTTCACACACACACACACACACACACACACACACACACACACACACAAATGTGGAGTAGGGTCCCTCTGTGTCTCCTCACTTCTCTGTGCTGTACTACAGTGAAATGCTGAAATTTCAATTAATCCTTAATCAATAACAAAAATAGCAAATTTTTTAAAAAGTAAACTTTCAGGTAATTCTAAATTCTTTTTTTATGACTTTAATAGTATGTACAACCTAAATAGTAATGCTTTTCTTTCCATCTTTCCTTTCCTTTCTCTTTCTCCCCTTTCCTTTCTTTTTTCTCTCTTCCCTTGATTCTCCAGAGCTAAACAAGAAAGTGAAAGAGGGGGACATGGCCAAGTGTCAGTTAGTCCCATCAGTGCAGACAGAGGCAAATGAGTAGCTTGAATTATCCAGATTGACTCTTTCCTTTGATATAATAAAATCAGGTAAATTGCCAGTTCTCTACTTCATGAACACAGCCTTAGGTGTGACTAAAGTTCGGATTGATTGGGAGCAATCATAAAGAGAGCGACCAGGGGAGAAACAGCTTGAAGTCCCAACATAGAACAGCCACCACGGGCCCTCTCACCTGTGGACCTCAGCACTCTTCACACACATACTTAGATTTATCTAGAACTTCTGGGCTTTTCTTAAAAATAAAAATAAGAAAGCTCTACTGACTGAGAAGGGGATAAGAGAAAAAGGGCTTAAAATTAGAAAAATGAGGCAAGTGAAAATGATTTTTTTTTTTAGTCAGGAGCACAGTTAATCCATAAAAATTGTCTGTGAGGTCATTTCCCAACTTACTGTAAACATCCATTCAGTGGAGAGAATTTGAAAATACTGTAGCCAAATCCCAAAGTCCCTGGAAAAGAAACAAACCAATTGATTGAAAATGAAAGCAGCTATAAATACTAAGGAAATAATTTTCAGATCTACTGTGAACACTGTGAGACAAAATGGATATCATCATTAATGACACCTTCTTTTGATTAGTCCTTAAAGTCTCCTTCCAGATAAAGGGTGACATTATTCCAAAGTTCAATTTAACAAAATGGCTTTGGAAAGGAGGAATAGGCCTCACACTGAATGATGTTCAGATAGGCAGTTTCTGATTAGTTGACTTCACCCAAGAATCATTTTGGAATAGGTGGTTGTATTATTTATTAATTTTCTAATCAATGTGACCAAATCACCTGACAGGAATCAGCTTAAGAAAGGAGAGGGTTTATCCTGGCATACAGTTCCCAAGGAATACATTGGAAGGCATAGAAGCAGAAAGAGGAGCTGGCTGGTCACATTGTATCCAGAGTCAGGAAGCTGACCCAATAAACAGAGTTGGGTCAGGTCAAGGCTCACTCACCCCTTGCAGTGCCTCACTTCCTTCGGCAAATCTCCACCTCCTAACAGTTCTACAACCTTCCTGAGCAGCACCACCAGGTTGAGACCAAGTGATCAAATACATGAGCCTATGGAAACCTTTCACATTCAATCCACCATAGTAGGAAACAATAAATTTTAAACCTTCAAAATAAGTCTTTATAAATATCATTTTAATGGGACAAACTTTTAACCATGAAAGAGTGAAAAATGAAATTAGCTTTCTTGCAAGAAAATGCATAGGATTGCTGTCTTTTCATATTGCCACCAATCCAAGCAACAGGGTGAACTAAATAATAGCCTTTGGACTTTTCCTTTAGATATATGATTATTTGCAGCTTCAGTGGATGTGTATTAGACAACTACCAAGCAGTCTTTTATATATATATATATATATATATATATATATATATATATATATATATATATAACCTCAAACCTTTAAAATTAATGACAACTAACACATAAAAATAATAAAGGGTTTATGTGATGGTTAGGTTTTGTTGTCAACTTGATCTTTTTAATTATCTTTAGTAGATCTCTGATGTTTATCACAGGAAGGCAGCCCTAGCAGCACGGGGAATGATGCAAGGAAGCTCAGGAAAGCTGGCAATTAACATCGCTTCCTGGGAGGGCAGTGAAGGAAGTAAATTCAATAGACTCAGGAAGCCAACAAGTTTGGAATTGGGTTGCAAAACCCAGCCCTAAAGCTATACAAAGGAGGAGAAAATCTTCTCTCTTCCCCCCTTCCCCTCCTCCTGCTCCCCTGCCTGTTTGCTGTTGTGTGTGTGTGGTGCTGGTAATGGGTTTCTCGCTCTGCTTGGACCTGTGTAAGGGGACCAGTCTCTTTCGCCATTATGGAACTTCCCCTGGATCTGTAGCTTCAATAAATCCTTTCCTCCCACAACTGTGCCTGGTTTGGAGATTCATCTCAGCAGAGTGTGGGTGACTACAAGAGTTCACTTCTCTGAATATCACATTCTTTATTTACTTCTTCCTAGTAATAGCATTAATGTGTTTACTTTTTGATATAAGGTACATATTAGAGAGTTCAATTTACATATGTATTTACTCACTTGAATTTATTTGATATCAATTGTTCTAATGAACTTCAGAAATGATAAACTGAAAATAGCAATACTGGATGCCTTCATCTCCTTATCAATAGTGATTATTGCCTTTTTTGCATCATTATCAAGCTATAACATAAAATATATTTGCATTTGTGTTTGCTTTATTCTAATAACCAGGAATAGCCATCATTTTATGTTTTCATTACGTGCACATCTTCTGTATTTTGTCTTTGTATATCTTTGCTCAACTAAATTAAGGCTGAACTCTTTGGTGTTGCTCTTTGAGTGACAAACCCAAACCTACATCTGAAAGGTGCATATTATATTTCCCTTGCACCTACCTATAGACTCTGTCCAGGGCATTATGAGCATCCTATCATAACTATGAGATGCAGCACAGCTTATTTCAGTCAAAGTGTTTGATAATGTCACTTAATTAACCCCACTTCACCTTTTTCAATAAACTCCAAACTTTCTTCCTCCTGTCATCAAACCTGTCAAATTTTGTCTTCTCACTTCACCACTTGAAGCCCTGCCCAGGCCCGTAGCATCGGATGGATTCCATTATTACATCAACAAAATCTCTCTTGAAAACATGGCTCCTGTGACTTCTCTAAACCATGGACTTATTTCTGTCCTTATATCTAAATTCTCTGTTCCCTCTGATTCCATTACCATCACTTCTCCAGCCACTCACTCTGTTTGGCTGGCCCTCACAGGCCATCCCATCCTAAAGTTCCATCTTCCCATCAAAGCTCTTCAATTGCTACTGTCTCTGGTGGAGGCCTGGAGGGGACAGAGGCACACAGGCATGGCTTTGCAAGCAGGAGGAGAGGTTGATTTAGGTGACAAAGAGCAGTCAGGGCTTGAGGACCAGCATAGGGTCATGGAGACCTGCAGAACTGGAATCAGAAAAGAGTGGCCATTATCCCTCAGCCTGAAGCAGCCAAGGGAAGGGAGGTTCTCAGGACCCCAGATGCTGTCTCCAGACTACAACACCTGGGCTGGAACAAGGCACTCTGACTGAAGAGATCTGCAGGCTCGTTAGGGAGAGCACTCTGTGAGTGAAGATGTGATTATTCTCCTTCTATGTCCCCTTTCCTCTCCACATCTCCTGTGTGTGGTGCCCTCCAAAAACCAGATGGGAGAGCATATTGACCTAGTCCACTTATGTCTCTGTTGTCAGGGACTGAGCACAGAAAGGGTACATTTAAAAGGTAAATGGAAGCTGCAGAATGGGGTGACACTCCCAGGAAGGTGTCTCCATTCCTGTGCCTTTCATTGCAGCCTGGACAATCATGATTTTTAGATGAACTATTGACTCAATATGAACTTGACCCTGAGTATTAGTATTTTGAAATTTTTCCTAATGCTGAGCATTACGAGGAAATTTGAAGTTTACTATATACTTCATATTCCCCCAATCTCCACGTAGGTTTTCTAGACACATTACAGTAAGTACTTGTGCAAACTTGATGTGTTAGAGTCCCTTAAATATATGTCTCCTGCTTTGAGAGTTTAGGTAGCAGTACTGTCTGGCCAGGTCTTCAAGACAAAGCCTGCAGGTCACCAAGCTCACAGCTCTCTGCATCCAAGTCCCTCCTTAGCTGCATTTCCTCAGCTTTGGGAAAACTTCCCTCCAGCTGCATTTGTCACTCTGAAACTCACAACTACGTGAGGTGCCTTTAAGCTCTTGTTTCCAAGTACTGTATGTGCTGACAAAATCTTAAAATAATTAAGTACACCTGTACTCCCAAGTGAGTTATAAAAACCCTGTCAGCAGCACACTAAAAAATCACTGAAACTCATGGTGATTTGTGTTGATTCTCTTTGAATTAAGAAGAATTTGCAAATTTTAGGTAAAAACTACTAATGAAATACCATGTCAACTATCTCATGCTGTGTCTAGTGTGATTTTGTATACCACTTTTATTCTAGACACAAAATCTTCTAACTAAATTTAATTAATGAATTCATAAATGAAACTTTAAATCATCAATCAGTTTAACCTAGAGATTTTTGAGTGTATGAAATCAGAGTACATAAAATAACTGTTTAAGGTAATGCATGTGCTAATGGGTTCAACTCAGCCATTCATCAATAAATATATACACATATTCCAATTATCATACTATACAGGGTAAAGTATTCAATTTTAGTTGTGAACTTAAAAATAAAATAAATTTCCAAAAGAGAGAGAGAGATAGAGAGAGAGAGAGTTAAGGAGAAGAAAGAGGAGAAGGGAAAGAGTAGGATGGAGGAAAGAAAGAAAGGAGAGATGGAAGAGAAAAAAATTTTCCTACCATTCATAAAGCCAATAAAAGGAGCTTCAATAAATTGAAATGTCTAAAATAATATTATAAGCTGAACCACTATGAACCAATAGATGCATCTTCTGGACATACACCTGGGTGTAGACTGGATGTACAACCTGGAGTGAAGGTCTCTAATGAGCAGAAATCTGGATATTATAGTTGGGAAATCATCAAGAGATTTTCTTTGAACTATTACAGACATGCTGCCATCCACACTTGTAGAAAGACAGGACAGTTAGCATATGGAGCTGTGGATCTTGCTAACAACGCCATGATAGACAATGTTTACTGTTTTCTTGTGTATGTAATTGTGGTGGACATCCATGTCGCTATGAAAGTTTATACGTGTGTAGGCATGTGGGGGGGTTGCATGTAGAGGCTAGAGATCAATGTGAGGTATCCTATTCAGTCAGTATCAATTGTATTTTTTCAAGGCAGGATCTCTTACTCAATCTAGATCTCATCACTTCTCCCAGACAAACTGCTCAGCATGCTGATTCCCCATTGCAGGGATGACATGTGCACATGTCTGCCTGGTGTTTTTGAGGGGCCTGGGATCTGAACTCAAGTTCTCGTGCTTGCACTTCAAGCACTTACCTCTTGAGCCATCTCCCCAGGCCTGGTGGGGAGTGTTCACTTGTGTGGGACTCCGCTTCCACCTAGGAAGGTCTCATCAAACCAAGAGAAGATGAAGATTTCTTTCTAGCGTTTGCACTTCCTACTTCAGTCCGTGGCTCACTGGTCTTGAATTATGCTACAGAAAATCTATATTTACAGAAACCATGTACAATACCCTGAGTTAATAGAGGGCTTTGAAGGAACCCCTGATTGATTTCTTTCAACATGAGCTGCAAGTCATTGTAACAATGTTATGCATTTGGTATTTGGTGAAATATCTATACTTGCCTTTTATTCCATCTCATTTAATACAAACACTGAAGGTCTAGTGAAAAACTTTGGGGTTTTCTTATTTATTTTGTTATTCACTAATCTTTCAGTTAAACCACTTCTATAGATGTTAGCAAAGAGTAAACGTAATGTCAGGTAACACACACACACACACACACACACACACACACACACACACACACACACACACACTAGAATATCCAAATCCATATCTTCTGCTCTCATAAATATGACTTTTCCCCATCTTTATTTTTTTCTGGATGCCATCTTCACTGAATAGAAACCACATTTCTGAGGCATTTGGTGTGAGTTTCTATTTATGCCCATCAATAATTCACATCATCTGCAAAAAACATGTTTATATCCTTTCTACACCCTTCAGAGATGAAAGGAAGGGATTTGTGTGTTAAAATGGCTTCATGTGCCCAAATCATGCAAATTTCCTAAGCCATTTCCTACGATTTGCAGATGTGTAAATTGCTCCTGGTTTTCCTTTTTTTTTTCTTTCTTTTTTTTTTGAGAGTAGGTATACAACGGTATGAATCTCAAATCAGCTTTTGTCCTACTTTATAGTTCTGAGATACCATTCTGCAATGAGGAGCACTGATTTGTTACTGAGGCATTGTGAGATCCTGAATGGAGTCTAATCTTCTATTTTAATCTTTTATGAGGCAATTGAGGAAAAAAACACTGTAAATGCAAACGATGTGTGCCTGCATATGTATGTTCACACACTCACATAAAACACGCATGTAGGATATCCCAGTGAGCATGAGGTCTAGAGGAGCC
Organism: Zapus hudsonius; assembly: GCA_004024765.1. Taxonomy (NCBI): domain Eukaryota; kingdom Metazoa; phylum Chordata; class Mammalia; order Rodentia; family Dipodidae; genus Zapus; species Zapus hudsonius. Next base: position 70,580 of record PVHP010001326.1, read on the forward strand.
CTAGGGTGACTTGGGAAAACCTTTAGGTTTGGGGAATTATGTAACAGAAATGTTAGTGTAAAATAGTTCCTCAACAAAGTGCTTTATTTTCTCCCATAAAACCCTGGGTTCTTTCTAAATTCATTAGCTATAGATTAAAAACAATCTTGTAAGTTCTTAGTGTTTTTGAATTTATCATATAGCATTTATTTTTACACAGTATACATATATAACCACTTAATTCATTTGACAGAATTTCATGTTTCCAAGACACCCAGAAAGACGTTGAAGTCTATGACAGAAATATTATAAATTATATCCACAGGTCTAGGAAATAAAATGATAGTTTTCACTGAGAAAATTTCTAATGGCCCTTAAATTACATATTTCCTTTAAAATGTATAGATATTTAAGGATAGAGTGCTTGGGGGTTTAAATGTTCCTCCAACAGAAAATAACATTAGCATTGTGTTTGGCTCAATGATTGCTCAGTACTGAAAGGGTGGCTGGTCCTGGGAGAACTTTATCCTAGCTTCTAATTACTTCTGAAAAGAATGTGCAGATATTGTCTATAAAATGTTTAATAGAAATAGTCTGTAAGTCTATCCTTTAGTTGGGGATCAGCTAGTTGGAACAATGAGTTAATCAGGAAAAGAGTTGAGGTATATATAACTAATTCTTTGTCCAAATGGTTCCTGTTCCAAGGTCTTATGACTAGAGAGTCTTGAATGCACCCAAGAGGCCTGCATCTCCTGTACTGATGGAAGCTGGGAAGAATGAGGAATGGGTTCAGGTATGGTGGTGGACTCGTGCCTTTAATCTCCTCAGGAGGCAGCAGTAGGAGGATGACTGTGAGTTCAAGGCCAGCCTAAGACAACATAGTGAATTCCAGATCAGCTTGGGCTAGAGGAAGACCCTACCTCGAAAAAACAACAACAAAAAGTAGACTGGCGAGAGTTGATACAAACCCTGTAACCTGACAGTGACATTCTGAAGATGTTTCTATGGCAGCTTTCTGCTGTTGTACTCAGGAGAATTGGAAGAAGTGTGTTATGGAATGCCATTTTCCATCCCTAGAGCATTTAAGAACCTGATGGTAGAATAGCAGACAGGACCTGACAATTTAGGCTAGGGATCTTTCAGGACATGCTAGAAAGGAAGACGAATTTTAAAAATAAGTGAAGTGCTGAAGAGTTTGCTCAGTGGTTAAGGTGCTTGTCTGCAGAGCCTAACAGCCCAGGCTTGACTCCCCAGTACCCAGGTAAAGCTGGATGCACAAAGCGGCACATGCATCTGGAGTTTGTTTGCAGTGGCTGGAGGCCCTGATGTGCCCATTCTCTCTGTCTGCCTCTCTCTCTCTCTCTCTCTCTCTCTCTCTCTCTCTCTCTCTCTCTCTCTCTATCTCAATCTCTCTCTTTCTTTCTCTCTCTCTGATTGCAAATAAATAAATACTAGAAAAATAAAAATAAATGAGTATATAAAGTATAAAGTATCAGTTGTGAATTCAATAATTTTAAAACAACTCATTTTTTTCTCATTATTTGTAGTATCTATCAAAACCATCTCTACCTACTTCCAGCAGGGACATTTGGACTATGTGAATGGTGTGTTTTGCATTGGAAATATAATATCATACTTTAATGATTTCACCAAGAATGTTTTAATTGATCCTTAGACAAGACTATCAATATCTTTCTGGTGACAAACTTATCTCTAAGTATGTTGTAAACAAAAGCCATTGGTTAAAAAAAAAGAAAGACTCATTACTATGGAGTGCCCTTCATATGCAGCAGGAATTTGACAAGCGTGCCCAGCCACACTGTTTTTTGGACTAAATATTGCTGTTGAGTTTTAGTCTCCTAAAATGAAATGTTTTTAGTATTTTTGCCAAAGATGTCAATGACATCATTCACTTATTTGTTTTGGTATATTAATGTTTTGGTTACTTTAAAAAATAATTATGACTTTAATATATGAAAATACTCTGGTTTGATCATCTTCCTGTCCCATCTTCCTCTTTGGTCCCCTGTCCCCCACCCCATTCCAGTGAAGATTATCTTATCTTTGGGTAGCTCTTTTCATCCACTTTCTTGTCTCATTTCTTCTGTCCTTCTCTGTCCTCCATGTCAAAATACTGATGGACAGAAGAGGGGGTGGAAAGAATGTAAGAGCTACAAAGTGGAAAAGAATATACTCAATTATTCTTCTACTTTTTAATATTTCTTTATTTGCAATCGAGAGAGAGAGAAAGAGAGAGAGAGAGAGAGAGAGAAGAGGCAGCCAGAGAGAATGGGCACACCAGGGCCTCCAGCCACTGCAAACAAACTCCAGATGTAAGTGCCGCTTTGTGCATCCAGCTTTACCTGGGTACTGGGGAGTCAAGCCTGGGTTGTTAGGCTTTGCAGACAAGCACCTTAACCATTGAGCCATCTCTTCAGCTGCTCTCTTACTTTTAAAATCAATCTTCCTTTCTAGTATGTCCTCAAAGATCCCTAGCCTAAAGAGTCAGGTCCTGCCTACTATTCTAACATCTGCCTTAGCATCCATGCTCTCTGCTCCTGAACATCTGGGCTTATTCTCCTGATCACTGTCCAGCTTGTGGCTCAACTAGATGACTCTCTACATCGTCTTTGGCTTTTCTGGGTCTCAGAGCCCCTCAGTTCACTTTCTCTTTGTAGCTTTCTCTTCTTCCATTTACGTCATCTTCCTGTTCCTCAACATGAGATCACCCATATATTTCCTTAAATGTTCTAACCCATCCAGTGGATGTACCTGTCTGGCGTTCCTGTCCTACAGAGCCAACTGGTCATACAGAATTCCCTCTGGAGGATCAAGGGACACTGTGAAGAAAATGTTTTCTGAACGGAGCTCATGTGTCTCCCAGAGCCGCCTTGTGGTAGGTACCATGCTGTTGCTATCAACCTTGGCACCGTTACTCTAGCTTCTTTTTAACCATGATCTCATTCAGCACCTCTTGTCCTTTACAGTCAACTTGAGTCGGATCACTTCTCTCCATCCTGACAGAATTCCACATCCACAGCTCACACAAACCCACAGCAAACTCCTTTGTGAGTGAAGCTGCCCCAACTTTCTCCATCGCTTGTTATTTTCCGAGTCCCACTGTTTCCTAAGCAGAGACTCTCTTGTCTGAACTCAGTCTGCCCTCTACAAGATGGCTTCCATTACATGCGTAGAACACTGTCACCTCTGAAGCAAGCCTAGGGGCAACTTTATTTGGTTGTATGTGTTTCTGTATGCGCTATTGGCAAGGAGGAATAAACATACGTTTTTGACTAAGGGATGATTTCATATTCCCCTATATAATTATGATTTATGATCACAGTCTTCATGGAGGTTTGCACAACTCAAACTGTCTCTTTGGCAGTTTTGAAGTTGCTTCCTCACATAAAACTCTGGGTTCTTTCCAAATCCCTTCCCCTGTACTTAATCCCATTGTGTTTCAGTCCCTCGACGCCCAATCATGAACCAGACATTAAGTCTAGAGTACCCCTCCCCCATCATCTGTCAATGACTGGGCTGATGTGCTTCAGAAGCCACCAGTCTAATGATTTTACTGATTCTCTTTAACTCAGCATTGTGTGAAAACCGTGCGCACATCAGCCCACTTTCCATTGCCCAGTCTCTTCCCAAAGCAGCCCATTCCATCCTCGGCTTTCTCAGCAGCTTTCTCAAGCATCTCCCTCCTCCAGCTCAAGGCCCCGACTTCACTCTGCCCCCATCACTCGCCCCCCCCCCCCAGCATTACCCAACTTGAACCCAGGCAGCCTCAGATTCTCTTGGGGTTTCATCTACTCCCTTTCCACAGCTAAATCCCTTGATTAAAGGCTTCCTTGTAATTCATCAGTAGAAGAAATAAGCCAGGAGCCTCCCTGAGGTTTATTTGTTAATCAAGTTAGCATGGAATATCACAGCATATTGTTATTCAACAAATAGCGTGTGATCCTGACAATCACTGCAGGTTAATGACATGACTGAAGACTAGATATGATGTAGTCAAATAAACATATCCTCAGGTCCAGAAAGATAAGACATTTAAATTGAACAACAGTGCCTGAGCTTATGTCATCCACGGGCAGATAAGCTAATGAGTTCCTCTGGAGAACCCCTCTGATGCCCTCTCCCCCCAGGCTTTCCATCTTCCATGCCTTCCAGCCAGAACCCCATCCAGGCAACTGCTTGGCAACACAGAAGCTAATCAGTCAATTGTGCCATGGGATATAGGGCTCCTGTTAGGAGTCTAAACACTTCTGCAAACCAAATGCTCTAGATGGTTCCCTACAAAACAAACAGTAGAGGTGTGACTAAGCAAGAGATGACTTCTACAGAAAGCATTGAAGCTGGGAATAGAATGTGTTTTATTCTTATAAATCTATATTGGTATGATGACAACCCATTATATTTCTGCCTAGATTTTCCTTATCTGTGTTTCTCTATGCTCCTAAAAACAACAAAGCACACTACCTTTCTCTCTCTCTCTCTCTCTCTCTCTCTCTCTCTCTCTCTCTCTCTCTCTCTCTCTCTCAGTGTGTGTGTGTGTGTGTGTAGGGGGAACTTTAACTCATGTAGTGATCCTGAGAAAGGTTTTTGTTGTTGTTATTGTTGTCGCTTTGTTTTGTTTTAAATGGGGATTATCTCTACCACAAAGGACCTGGAACAATTTGTCTGCTGTCCCAATCACCTTAGGATATGCCTATTATATGTGTGGATAAAAGAAGAATGGACACGGTTGAACTCTCTCCATAGAAAGTTGTGAACTAATAGTTGTGTATCATTGAAAACAAAATGAGATAGTCCTCTAAAGTTTCAACTCTCAACAGAACTTTGACACAACACTATTCAGTGTTATGACATCCAGTTCTAACCATGATCAGATGGTGCCCCAAGACACCTCCATTCACGTGTATAATGTGAGCGTGAAGTCTCGGGTCTCACTGTTCCATAGCAACTTCCTCCCAATCAAAGCATTCCATCCTGGAGGCTCACCCAGCTCTAGGTAGTACATCAAACTTATCAGGTTTAGGAAGTAAGCAACTCAGAAGTCTCAGGAATGCCCTGAGACCTACAAGATCCGCATGGCCCCTCTCTAAGACTTTCTAAGCTTCAACAACTGCTGGAGAAGAAAGATCCTCTGACTGGCTGGGCTGCCGGAAAGTCATACCTTGAGCTCCAGGGCAGCCCTTGTTAAGAGTATGGTGCTGCTGTCAGTAATCCCAGTACGCTCACTGGTTCACCAAGGTGGATTCGTACGGAGTCACTATTTGGGCTGTCTTAGGTGCCCTGTGTGGGATGAGGAGAAATGGATTCATGTCTCCCCAGGAAAAGTTACACCACACTGGATGGCTGCAATCCGTTCCCGTCTCAGGCATCCCATGTATCAGCAGTGGGTTCCTCAGCTCTTTCCCAGGCCCCACATTCACACTCTGTCTGGAGCCTATGGCTCCTGCATTGAGGGATTGCACACCTCCGTATATGAAATGCCTTGAGTCAGAAACCAGGTGTACTTTTTCAGCAGCTCTTTATTCTTGATTTCCTAGGTTCAAATAATCATAGAATCCTACCCGTGCTTGTCCCTGAGAGTTGTTGTCATCCAGAAACTTCCATTTTTTTCCTATCAGGACTAGTTAATCTCAGAAAAATTATTTCTTGACACAATAACTGATTTTACTGCTTTCTTTTTCACCTCTATTTTTGCCAGACAGCATTCAAAGTCATCTTTCTAGAGACTGTAACTCTCTGACTTAAAGCAGTTTTATGACTTTTAGATTCAGTGCTTTGAAAAATACATACTACTCAATAACATGATCATCATATTTAAAACCTTATTTGTCATATATGCAGTTCCTCCAAACACCTGTATTTTTCATTCTAATTCTAATTTATCTCAATTTATGCACCATGTTCACTAGATATTCTATTTTTCTCTTGCTCCTTCTCAAACATTGATTTGTCATTGGAAACTTCACCTGCTACCATACCCTGCTGCTTCCACTTGATCAGCTTTCAAACTCTGGCTTAGATCTCTGGAAATCTTCTCTTAACTCCTGGGTCAAGGTTGATCCAATCCCTGTGTTCTCTTACTACCTGCTGCTGGCCTCTGCACCATGCCTAGCACACCTCAAAGCCAAATTTACTTAAAAATCAGTGACTGATACTTTTCATTGTGCAGCATTATTCTCGAAAGACCCTAAATAAAAACAATATTCATCTAGTATTTTCAAACAATGTCGTTTTCATTGGAATTTTTAATTACCTTGCGTTTTATTCTTCATATCTGCTTTCCATTATCCCCTCCCTGTCTATCTTATTCCTTCCTTCCTTCCTTTAGACTCTTATGTTTTAGTGTATTGAATTCACATATGTCTAATTAGGAACTTAGAAGTGGTTTCTTTTAAAGTTTTTTCAAAAGACAATTAAAGGTATTCATCCTGTACTCCAATTAAACATGATTCTTATGCTATTATTTATTGTAGAGTTTTTTAAAGTATTTTTTCTTAAATTGCTTCCAATTACTTTTCTATATCTCATTTCATACATTTTTTTTAGTGTGTACCCCTGGCTAGCTATAATATATCATGAAGCAATTAATCAAATAAATGTTGATGAAAGAATTTGCCCAATTGTTCGATATTATGAAACTATCATTATTTAATCCTCATACTTGATTAATCTGATCCAGTGAGAATAAAAAATTAATTTCTCTCTATAATTTTGAAATCATTCTGCCATTATCTTCCAGCAGCTAAAATTTCTCATTAATTTTTCAAAGTTTACATTGACTTACAAACTAGCTTCTAAGAGGAGAAAGTATTCTGTACGTTTCACTTACTTTTCTTTAATGCTATCTATCACCTTACACCACAGTGCTCCGTTGTCACAACAAAGCCATAAACATAGTCTAGAACCAAAACAGAGACTTTATTTGTTCTCTTCCCCACTCTAATCCCATTGTGGAATCCTGCATGATATGTCCTCAAACATAATCTGCATTTAACCCCCTCCAAACGTGACAGGTCCATCTTGAGATTTCCAAGCACTGTCCATGTGTTTGGTCAATCATGCGGCATTTTTGCATTGGCCAATCTTCCCCATGAATGCAGTTTGTTTATAGCTATCCCAAGGTGCTTACTTTTCAGAGCAAATTGAGGTGGAGGATTACTTAAAAGAGATTGATTCTTACTGGTCTTTCTCCAAGGTTCACAAGGTAAAACTTGGAGCTTTTGCTTTCTGACCTCCACACATTCAAAACTGAAATCCGAGAAGACATATTGCAGCTTCGTCTTCATTTAATAATTAAAAAAACTCATTTTGTCCTATTTTGGACTCTAAACACTTCAAAGCAATGACTCATAACTTCAAGCATTTCTTCGTTCCCTTCTGGCCCACAGCTGGCTCGGTGGGCACGTGATTGTGTGCCTTGGCTCTCTCTTAGCAGTTCTGCAGGGAGAGGAGCCAAGAGTTCGGTCATCCTGACACCAGACACTGTAAGCAAAGTGTGGCTGTGTTTTCTCTGGCGGAGGAGGAAGATGGCCTTCGGTTGACATTGACAGGATGGGTTTCCATTACCAGCTGCATGGGTCTGGGTCATTCTGGTTCCCGGAAGGCTCCCGGCACCATGAGGTAATGTTTCCTTCTCTTCAGCAACCCTTGTCACAACCAACATGTAGACCATCAGATAAAAGCTAATTTTATGATTTTCTACCTCATTAAAGTAGGTCGTATGCAGAGAACATAAATTGGAGCTGTCGACCAGATTTTCATGTTGTGGTTTACTCTGGCTTCCCTATTTAAGATTGAGTTACTTCAAAACACAGTTGCGACTAAAATCCTAGCATCCTTCTTAGAAATCACTTCATCAAATGCATACAAGTGACTTCAGCATTTCTGTCTTCCATGCAAATCTTAGTCTGTAACTAGAGCCAAACCCAGATAACCGGGAATGTGCTAATCCAGGTCAGAACCCTATCTGCCTGATGCCTTCTGTCCATTGGGTGGTCTAGTTATATCAGAAGTGACACCTTACAATGATGAGGGAAAGGCAGCATTTAGGTTTCCTGCTTGTAGAGGATCCGTTTTAAGAAAGCAACAAGGAGAGAAAAATCAAACAAATGTCTAAGATGATGTTTTAGATTATTCATGGGTTACAGTAACTGCCTATCAAACATTAATGACTACACCCGAAGTCGTTCTATATTTAATTTGTGCAGTAAAATCCCTCCTGGATAAATACATGGGAAGAGGATGACCTTGTTACTTAAAATGATGCTTGACATAATTTCGGGAACTATATAGCAAGCTAATTGTAGACAGACTCAAAAAAGATGTAGCATTTCCTGAAAGCAAAACTTATTCCATGGCTAGAGAGATGAGAAACCCCAGACTGTGGACAAAGATGCGAGTATTTGGGAATGTCCTGAAGATACCTCCTGCCTTCCTCCTCCTGCCTCAAAGCCAAGGCTGCCATGTCTTTCCTCAAGCGTCTTCGTTCTTGCACCAGAATGGCTTAAAGTCACCACCCTACATTCTCCTTCCACTACATTCATTTGATGCCTGAAGATCCCTTTCAGGAAAAATCAAATGTAAAATTCATTATGTTTGGGCATTTGGTCTATGGTGAATGTCTAGAATGCAAGTTTTGAAGCAGATGGATCTGCTCTTAGCATTACTTCTTTCATTAATATTAGAGAAACACTAGAAACTTTCCTTGTATTAATGGCTTGTGTGTGTGTGTCACAGAGAGAGATGATATTTTATAGACATTTATTATACAAAAGAATTAGGAGCCTTGTACTTCATCCAGCTTTTAGAATGACTCTGTTGCTTATGTAAATTTGTGAATCAAAAGGACTGTATATTTCAATTCTTAACCTTATAGAGGATATAGCCCAGAGTATTAATAATTGCGATTGGACTTAACGTGGGATATCTGATACAAACTGGGAGGGTGAAGCCGGCTCATGTTCAGTGAGCTGCTGGAAGAACCAGCGAGAATTCCCCATCTCCAGGGCTCACTTCCATGCAGCACAGGCGCTTAGCTCTTGTCTGTGCATATTCACTTGTTCAACAGTCTCATCTCCCCCTCAGCCTTCCTTTCTTCCCTTCATTCTAATAATGACCTGTAAGTACAAGAAAAATTACTGTCAGGTAAAAGCCTTTTTTAATAGATCCTACAATGAAAATTATAACTACATGAAAGCTGTAAAATTGTAACTCTAAGAGGTGAGACTCGGCATATTCTTTCTAAACACTCTTCTCTTTCTTCAGTGATATTTTCTGAAGGCCTGAAAGAGTTTTCTCTCTCCATGTACTGACACATACAATATACCCACTTTTCCTCTGGAGATAAGAGCCTCTTTAATCCCGTATTTTATTATTGTGGCCTAGACAAGTGATTCCAGACACTCAAGTGATCAGACCCTAAAGGACATATTATAGGAAGGCATGCTTTGCTGCCCCTCTACAACAAATAACATAATCTAACTCTTTAGATAAGATTCTAAGAACTTAGCTGAAGCACACGTTTCTGAAGGCCTCACAACGGCCTACTACCATGTGCCATATTGAAACAGGATTTGTTTATGCAACATGCATGTTAAATTGTATGGAGCCCATGCTTTTATAAAAATGAAATGCTTTTTAAATTACACAAGTGCTCCTCTAATTTCTCTACGTAGATCATTTCATTTCATCCGTTCAACAGCTATTATTTCAAGTGTTTGCTTCCTTCTCCCTTGGGGATTGGTGGAGTCTGAGGTTAAATTGGCCAAGGATGGCAATGAGAAGCACTCAGCTAGATGAGAGAGATCCAGCCCTGGAACTCACCTACTCACCATGGTGTACTGTCTGTCTGTCTATCTGTCTGTCTGTCTGTCTGTCTGTCTGTCTGTCTGTCTGTCTGTCTGTCTGTCTGTCGAAGAAGCACTAACCTATACCAGAGACAGCATTTTCTACACCTCTGGAAGTTTATCCCTTTGCATTTGGGCCTTTAAATAAAAATGGGCTCACCGAGCAAGAGAGAAGAATTGTGGGAAGACACGTAGAATGTTGCATTTTGCATATTTTTGGTGGCTACTTGATTGCATAGCCAAGGTCACTCTCTCGTAATCAGTCACTCTTCAGTATTGATTTTACCCACCATCTTTGATACAGATAAACATATCACATTATTTAGCTTTCAAAAAAGTTAGCTTTGTACTTGATTACAGCATTTATTTTTTTCTTCTATCCAATAATAACTTGTTGGGGATCAGCTCTGGGTCAGGCTCAGCTAAGACAAGAAACAACAGTTTAGTTTGATGAGGTAATACACACCATGCAGGCTACTGCTTTGAGGGCATGAATGCTGTGCAAAGAGAACACACAGAGCAATCAGACCCCAAAGAGGAAGAGAAGTCTTCCAGGTTTGCTGACCCTGGTAGTGTGCATTTTGAATATGAGAAGTGAGCCAGGTGGACAAGAGGGAGGAGAACTTACTGAAATGAGGCATCACCATGTGGTAGGAGTCTGGAACGTAGTCTTCTTGGGTGCTGAGAGTGACACTGCGAATGCTTTAGGAAAGAAAGCTACACAGCCCAGGAGGTAAAGATGATGCAAGCTATGCAAAGGAGATATATTTCTGGGAGGGAGAGGTTGGGTGCCACACAGTGATATGAAAATCTACCAAATAGCTCCTGGGGAATGTGAGGAAACATTTCGAAGAAATGCAGGACCTTGGGCTATGTGTGTGTGTGCCACGAGAAAACAGCAAAATTGATGACCTATGAAATAGTTTTAAGATGAGAGACAAATTACATTTCAAAGAAAATGATGCAGGAAGCCAGTGGGAAGGAGGCTTGCAGCATCTTGTTTCCAGTTAAGAAGGAATAATGAAGGAAATGAGGGCACTGTTCACACAACCCTGCAGTTGGTTAGTCTCCCCAGACCTACAGCCTCTGTCCATGCAGCAGCATGGGCTTTAACCACCTCAAGCCCAAGATGGCTCAGGATTGTAGTTGAGAACCTTAAATGGTTCGAAGACGATTCACTGAGTACGTGAGACTCTTGATTAATGGTCATATTTTGCACACATTGGGTCTCTTTAAAATGGTTCTAAAAGATATGGGACACTATCATTCAGGGATCTCTAAGCATGTGAGTAGACATTTATAGAATCCAATGCTTCTGGGGACATGCTAAGTGACTCACAAGAGCCACACATTGCAAAAGTCTGCAAGAAGCCACCACAGTACCACTACCTCTTTCCTTCTCCTCTGTATTTTAGGCTGCCAAAGACTATAAATATGTGACATCCTTCATCAGTATTTGAATACTGTTATCTTCTTTGATGGGGAGGTTGTTTTCACCGTCTTTCAGATTTTCCCACCAAGTGCCCATGACAGGACCTAGAACATGCCAGCAGGTCCATAATTATTTGCTAGTCAAAAATACAACCTTCAACCCAAAATGAAACTCCTGAGCCAAGCTCACAGAATAATATAAAAATTTTTCTCCAAGTCTATGTTTTATAGCTGGAATCTGAACTAAGAGATTCTAACATGAACCAAAGTCATTGAGCTCAGAAGAGAAAGACTCCAGAGAAAGGATGAAGGTGTGGGAGCCAAAGAAATGTGGGTGGGGAACTTTGCATGTGATGTGTATTTTTTTCACTTTCTTTTCTTTTTACAAAGAAGTTGGGTATCTCCTTTAATATCATTAACTTCCAAACGTACACTTTTGAGGTATGTCATAAAACTGGCCTTTTAAGTCTTTAGTATTTTAAAATAATTCTTGTCTAATTAATAAATGTCACTTTGAAGACAAAGGAAAAATAATATTTAAGCAACACCCATGTCATGACATGTAAAATGATTATGCTCTGCTTCATATATATATATATATATATTCAGTTTCATCTAAGTATCATCTAAACAGATCTAACCCATTTGGCAGCTCCAGTCAGCTCTCCTAAACATTTCTGCATATACATTTTCTTCAAAGGTGCCCTACACTTTTCCCACACCCAATACACACATGCATACATACACACATATACATGTGTGCATACATACAAACACACATGCTTACACACAGATCCAAACATGTATGCCTACACAACTCAATTATCATACCAGTATGCACAAACAGAGGGGAGATAAATCATAAGGAAAACATAGATTTAGTTTCATGGGGGAATTATAAAAGGCGCATATCTTTCCCCTTCTCTTCCTACCTGCCTATCTGTATCTGTAGACTTATTTCTAGATTCCCTGATCTGCCTATCCCACTAGACTATATTTTGTATTAGTGTCATAATAATTTTTATTATTGTATCTTTGTAATGTGTATTCAAATCAGATTTATGAGTCCTCCAATTTTTTTCTTTTTTTAAATTGTTTTATCTATAAAGGAACATTGAGTTTCCATATTTATCCTAATATAAATTTTTCTTTCATGCTGACATTTCAACAGAGATTGTGTTGAATTTGTAAGTTTCTTACAGCAATATTAAGCCTTCTATTTCATCGATGTGAGGTGTCCTCATTTTTTCGCATCTTAATTTCCAAATTGTTTTGTACTTTCCTGGTCTGCGTCTTTAGCTTCTGCAGTTATGTTTCTAAGTGCTTTGTTCTTTATGATGCTATTATAAATATAATTATTTTCCTAATTTCTTTTTTATATGGTACACTGTGTATAGAATCTCTGCTGAGTTTTGTCAATCAAGCTATGCTGAATTTGTTTATGTTTTTCTAATGGGTTTCTGTGTGTTTTTCTGATTATTTTAGTCTTTCTGTTTTTATAAGCTTTTAGATGATATTCTAAAGGACACTTAGAACTCTGCTGCAAGGGAAGGACATCCTACTGAAGAAAGTATGTGTCTTTACAAAGCTGGGTCACACCACAGTGTCACATTGTAGGAACTCTGCCAGAAAAGTAGTATCAGTTCTCAGATCAAATGTCTTCCGTGGAGACTTCTAGATCACAGACCTAAGACAGGGTGCATATTACCTCTGTGAATGGGACATATCCTGTGCCTGCCTGCATGATACACTTCTATAATCAGAGACCTAGGGCAGGGCACATAGTACCTCTGTGAAGGGGACATATCTGCTGTCTGCCTGCATGATACATGGTACCTGCTAAATCACAGACCTAGGGCAGGGCACATAATACCTCTCTGAATGGGACATATCCTGTGCCTGCCTCCATGATACATGGTACCTGCTAGATATGTAATACATGACACACAGTAGAGACCATGCTTTGCAAAGATACTTTGATGCCACACTAGAAAGGTTTCCTCCAGATACTGATTGAGAAGCTAATTTTAAAACATGGTGCCAGATGTGACAGACAGCAATAGCAAAAATTTGCTATATTCTAGTTGTTGTTACTTTTAAAACAATAGTGTACACTAGATCTCTCTATAATTTTACTGAGATGAATACAGAACATGAAAATGTAGTACTGCTATTGACACATAAATTCTACTGTTTTGTACATAAGTAAAATTTTACATATGTGCATATATATATATATATATGTATATATATATATATATATATATATATATATATATATATATGCAATTTGAATTTTTGGAAACTTTAGTTATGTTGTCAATTTTAGGAACAAAGCAAAGTGTTCCAGTTTATCAGGGTGAGTTGGCCCTGTGAAGAAATCAACCCTTTGGGTTGGAGAGATTGCTAAGTGGTTAAGGCGGTTGTTTGCAAAGCCTGGTGGCTCTGGTTTAATTTACCGGTACCCATGGAAACTCAGATGCATGAAGTGAGGCAGGAATCTGGAGTTCCTTTACTGTGGCCGGAGGCTGGCCCACCCTTCTCATTCTCGCTCTCTTTCTCTATCTCTTTCTGCTTAGTTCTGTCTTAAGTAAATAAATAAAAATATCTTAAAATAAAAAAAATCAACCTTAGCCACATTAGTCTAAAACCAATAAGAAAGTGAAACAAGCTCTTGATTTCTTCAACCAAAAAAAAAAATAATAATGTCTTTTCCTGCTTTGTAGTTGGCATATCTTTTATTTCTTTTTCTTACCTAATGACACTGGCCAGTGTTTCTAATACCATGTTGTCATGGTTATGTCCTCGCTTTACTTCTGATCTTAAGAGAAACAATCTCAGTCTCTCACCATGGAAATAGTTTTATCTATTGCCTTTTGCTAAACAATATCTGAAATATTTTATGTCATCTTTTGGGCCATATATATATATATATATATATATATATATATATATATATATATATATATATATGTATGTATGTATATATATATGTCTTCTCAGTTTCTTCTGGCAATTCAACAATTAAAAACAAAACCAAAAAAAAAACCTCTCTTCTTGCCCTTGAGTATTGACTTTGCAAAGGAAACCTTCTCTTCGTGAGTTTGATGGGTTGTTGAAGGGCTTCTCAGACATTCTGAGCTCTGCTTCTCCCAGATCTGTCACATCTTTGCTTCTCCTCCAATCATGAAAGTGTGTTGAAAAGGATTGATCCCAAGCAGCCATGTCTATACCCAGGCTGTGGAAACTCTTCAGAATATGAACTAGGAGATGGCTGATGGGAGCACATTGTTTATCCACAGCCTCCCCACACTGCATCGAGCTGGAGCTCATTTTGTGCTCACAGTCAAGACAAAAGTGAACTTATTTTGGTGTGGGGAATAGTCTCAAACAAGTCAGGATGATAGATATATCACCCATGATTGTGTTCTCCCCCTAAGGTAGGAGTTCCGTGTGGGTGACTTCCCCTCATGGGATCCATGTCATGGAGCTGCGGGGAGTGTAGTTCAAACACAAGATGCCCTGTGCATTTCAACAGAGTCTCATCTTGGATTTCCAGTGGCCGGGATTTTGCAACCTGTGAGCTATTCATGAGGTTTTTCAGTTTTTCCAGTGCATGTATGTCTGTTCACTCTGGTTGCTGGGGGAAGGGGAGGGTGTGCAGGTTCCCAGAGATCACCCTGCCACGTGATGCATGTCACAGCTCCATCATGAGCTACATAGCCTTTCAGTTTCCATGCTCTTTGGATGAATTCATGCCTTTAAGCGTGACTAAATAAGTTTCTCAGCCCAAGACTATATTCATTACTACCAAATCTACTTTGTTTTGAGAATATTCATTTAACACTCTATATTTTTATTAGTATAGTTATATTCTTACCACTTTCTATTCATTTTGTTTTGACTACATATCAAAGGCATATCTTAACATCTCAATGTAGTTGGGTCTTATGTTTAGGTTCAGGTTGGAATTTTTTTGGTGGATGGTTTATAATATACAAACCACTGATATTTAATAATGGCATGAATGTGATTTTGATCAATTCGATTTTTTTTGTTTTTTTTATTGTCCATAATGAGTTACATTGTTTAGTGGGCCAACCATGAGTTGTTATCCCCAATTTCCCGTTGACCCCCTTCCCCATCCCCAGTCAGCTGGATATCCTCCTCCGTGGGCCGTCTGGATCAGTCTTTGTGGTAGGGGACCATGGATAGCCCAGTCTTCAGCCGGGTTCTCATGACCCAAGTGTGTTGTTACTGAGGGTTGCCAAGTCTCTGATATTCTTCCCCACCACCGCTCTCACAATCTTTCCGCCCCCTCTTCCGCTCAGTTCCCTGAGTCGTGGTGGGTGAGTATTGAGGCTGCTATGGTGTTGTGAGCTTAGGGGTTTTTGTGTCTATATTTGTTGGTTTCTGTCACACTGGCTTATCTTTTGTTGATTGAATGGCTATGGCTGTGGGTTCCTTGTTCATCCAATCATTCTCTGGGGGGTTCCATATGGATCCTCCCCCGTACAACTGTGGTGGCTCGAGAAAGATCTCCATCTAGCCCAGGCTGACCTGGAATTCACTATGTAGTCTCAGAGCAGCCTTGAATTTAAGGTGATCCTCCTACCTCTCTTTGCCATTCTGTGTCTTCTTTTTTTATAGAGTGTATGTAACTTCTGTGACTATATTTTACTAAACTTCTTGACCTTGAAATAACATTTTGTTATATGATTTCAATTGGTGCTTTGATATTTATAAAATAAAACTTTATTATAGTCAATTTTTACGTCTTGAACTTTATTATTATGACAATAGCTTAAGAGTTTATACTGATAAATTTTATTCCTCCTCTCCCAAAACTTAGGATCATGATATCATATTTTTATCAACTGAATATCTTAATACTTTGTTTAGATCCAGATTTTGATTCCATCTCATTTTTCATCTATATGAAGAAACTTTGTTTAACAAAATATTATAAATAAACTATGTGCATTCTACAATTATGTGATTAACACTTTCCAAGGGATAAGTGTGAAGCCCAGATGTAGGGTACTTGCTAGTGAACTAGAGACTTGGAGTTCAAGTCCCAAGCACACATACACACATGTACATTTGTGGTAGAAGAAAAAGAAGATAGTTCAGCAGTCAAAGGAATTTGCTTGCAAAGCCTGTCAGCCTGGGTTTGATTTCCCAGCCACCATGTAAAGCTGGATGCAAAGTAGTGAAAGTGTGTCACATGTGTGTCCCCCCCCCTCTCACACACACACTCACACAAGTAAGTAAATATTTAAAATATATATCTTATGTTTTCTGTCTGCCGTTGGTTGTTTTAAGTCTTGTATGTGTAAAACAAATCTTGATTTGTTTCCCCTTCATTTTGAGAATATAAATTTTTCAAGATATAGAATTCCTGTCTGGCAGGTGTTTTGTTCTGAACAT
This sequence comes from Zapus hudsonius, assembly GCA_004024765.1. Lineage (NCBI taxonomy): Eukaryota > Metazoa > Chordata > Mammalia > Rodentia > Dipodidae > Zapus > Zapus hudsonius. Next base: position 87,283 of record PVHP010001326.1, read on the forward strand.
TAAAGAGGACGGATTGTTCTCTGTTAATCATCAATGATGAGTATATTGAGTATATTATCATTCTTTCCTGTTTCCCTATGGAGCATATCTGTTGGGCTTTATTTAAGATTTTTCATTTACCTGTCTCCTATATAAATGAATTGTCATATTTCTGTGTTTCTTTGATTTCTCTTTTGATTGAGATTCTTGAAATTTTTGATTATTTAGTTTGATTAATCCAGGAAAAATTGTGAACATTATTTCAACACATAATTAAGACATGCCTCCCTCCTCATTTTCCTCCTCTTGAGGAACAGAAGTGGCACAGGAAATTGTCCCATTGCTCATTTATGTTCATTTTACATTTTAAAATACTTTCATCCCCAATGACTCCTTTTGCTGTCTTCAATTGCTCTTTTTATTTTATGTTCTTCTTACTAATTTATTATTCTTCTCAAGTACATTTCTCATATGAGGCCATGTATTTTTCATCTCCACAAGTTTAAAGTTAGAAACCTTTTCCCCCAACTTCTATATCTGTGTCTATCAAAACTCACATCATATTCTTAAAACATTTGTTATAATTTTTCCTAACTATTTTAAAATCTCTGTCACTTTTCCTTTGGTTTAGATGTTGGATTTTTATTACAGGTTATATTTACTAGCTTTTTATCAACACTGGCAATATTATTGTAGACGTCATGCATTGTCAAAATATCCTATAGTGAATCTTGACTCCCTCTTGTTCTTGTTCTTGTGGGTCTTCTAGACCCTTATGTTTGCATTCCTTTAAGTTCATTAGAAACACAGGAATTATCCCTGACCACACCTCTGTGACAGGTGGAATCCTGAGCACAACTCTATCCAGGGACAATTAATCATCAGTAATGAGATAAAATCTTTCTATTTAGCCTTTCCAATGCTCTGTGAAAGATGAGGTTTCCTAGCCTAACAGTGGGTAGACCCAAGCATACTGTTTTTTTTTTTTTGTGTGTGTGTGTGTGTTACTGAAGAGAGCTCAAGGTTTACTTGTCAGATAATACTTTTTCTTGCCTTTTGTAGTTTTCCTAACTCAAGACTGACAAATTCAATAGAATTATCTGTTTCTTTTCTATAGCACTGGAACACATGTATAGCATGTGTATATGTGTGTTAGAGTATGTTCTTTGTTTGGACTTGAACTCCAGGTCTAAAGGTTATTAGCAAGTACTTACCTCTGGGCTTCATCCTGATCCGTTGGAAAGTCTTAATCACATATATTGGGTAATTGTAACATGTACATAGTTTATTTATAATCTCTCAGGGATGGTTGCCCTCCATCACCGGAAGCAAAGTGTCTTAGAAAATAGTGTTTTATTTTTTCCTGTTATCTTTTGAGTTTCCTTCTGTGCTTATTGCTGTTTCATTTCTTATGAGTCTAGTACATGAAGATACCATGTTTTCAGCCATAACATTTCCCTTTGCAGTTTCTAAATGTCTCACTACTCTCTCAATTGGGTGATGAGGAGGTCTCACATTTTGGATAAGAATATTTGCAACCCTGAAGGTTATTTCATTTCAAGGAAAACGGCAAGAGAGTAATGACATGCGACTTTGAAAATCACTCCAGTACCTTATAAAGACCTTGTAAAGGAGTGTCATTTGCAAGTGAGAAAACTGAAGAACAGATTTATCTTCTTGTTCTTCATGGGATGAAAATAGTTGGCAACAATAAAATCAGCATTTTTTGGCAAAATAAGTGGATATTAAATGAAATTACAGACTGTTGACACTGCTGGATAAAAATATTATTTAAAAATTACATGAGGGCTGGAGAGATGGCTCGGCAGTTGAGGCACTTGCCTCCAGTGCTTAGGGCCCTGGGTTCAATTCCCCAGTGTCCACATGTGCCAGACCCACAGGGTGGTGGCCCTGGTGCGCTCTCTCTCTCTCTCTCTCTCTCTCTCTCTCTCTCTCTCTCTCTCTCTCTCTCTCTTTCTCTGTATTTCTCTGCTTGAAAATGAATAAATAAAATATTTTTTAAAAAATTACATGATTTTCCTTTTGTCCTCTGAAACATCACATCCAAGAAGGTGTGCAGAAGCCTGAGAGGAGGCGCTGGGGTTTTGTACTCTTTTTAAGCATATTGAAAGCATTTCATAATCCAGGAAGTTTTAATTGTTGACAAATATCCATATATTTATCAGCAAAGTTGGAATCAACCCCAATATGTTCTAGTTTACAGACCTAGACATCAATACTTGATTCACATATTTCCAGAGACTGTTTGGAAACCTGCCCAATAAACCAACATTTTCCTACATTGTATTGCATTTAGTCTTCAGGCTATTTTTGCCCTTTTTTGATGAGCTGGGGGGACAAAGGTCATCCATGGGATACTTTTCTTGTGATATAAACTTTTTAAATCATCTGATAAAGTTTCTTTTCTCTTCTTTATTCGGATTGAGCATCATGAGGGTCTCCCTGGGAATTTAAATCTTTTCTCAAAAGGACAACTTTACTCTATGGTAGGATTTCCAGCACTTTCTGAAAGAACTTTCAGGTCTGGATCTTGGTTTGTTTAGATGAAAAACAAATGGAACAATGTAAGAGAAGTTATGAATGTAGCAAAGTATAGTTAACACTTGGGTGAAAGCAAGCCACAGAACAATCATTCAATATATGTTGAAATAATTAATGGGAACATTCTGCTTTTCATCAAGAAATCTTTATCGACTTCATTTTAATAGTTAGGACTCTTAACATTGTATAGATGAACAATTATTGCAGTTAATCAAAAAGAAGCGATCCTAAAGATTATATCATAGCATTGAGCATATAAGTCAACAGCACAAACACGGGCACACTTTCTGCTCACAGATCCAACATACCATTGTTAATCTCATCAGTGCAAGAAAAATGCACAGTAGCAAATGGGGGCAGTATAAGGATGTAAAGCCTATTGAAAATGGTAATAATCAAAAGTGACCCAAGAGTTCATTTCACTAATTTGTTAAAGAAAATGTAAAAGTTTGAGATCTAATTGTTGTTGGCCATGAAAGTGAACCAGCCTTGATACTCTTGATACCTTCATGGAAGGCATCTTCCCGTTCTCCTCATAGAGAAGCGGAGACAATGTCCTCCATAAAGACGTAGGGAGTCTGCCTTGAGCCCCCATTATGACCCACAGAGAGGTAGAAAGACCCCTTCACCATCTCACTGCCCCCCAGTAGAGGAGAGAGCTCACCTTCCCATTATCATCACAGAGAAGTAGAGAAACCACCTTATCTTCTCACTGTACTCCAAAGACAGCTAGAGGAACCACCTCATCTTCCATTAGCATAGACAGGTAGAGAGACCATCCATTATCCTGCTATTATCCCCAGGTACGTATAGAGACCACATCATCCTCTCGCTGTCCCCCATAGAGAGGAAGAGAGGACACCATCTCTCAAGACATAAAGTGAATTACTTTCCAGACAGTGCACCACTGTTGGACTCAACACCTGAGGCAATCACTGAGCATTTGCCATTGGTTCCAAGCCCACAAGTACAAGCAAAAGACGTGCATTGTGTATGCATTGCAGCCGCTTTCCAAGTAAGCTCAGCGGAACAACAGAGGGCTCGTCCGGGTTTAAAGGTGAGTGAGAATGACAATTTGGTCTTGATTCAAGGCTGTGTTTACTTAGGGTTCCTGCTGTACTACCATTCAGAGAAGCAAAGGACACCTGCAAGTTGAGCACAAAAGTGAACAGATGTAACTTCCCAATTCATTTCTTGTTGGAAGTCTGCCCGGAGTTCCCAACTCAAAGCAGCCTGTGTGGAAGGAAGCTAGGATGAGAGCTGCAAAGCTATTTGGCTTCCATAGCATCTGCTCAAATTTCCCATTGTCATCACTGACACCTTCTAGGTGGAAACTCCCCTTGCTGGTGAAGAAATACTGAGTAAATATCCACTTTTCTCTAGACATCTAGGCCAACACACGTATTCTGTTTCCCATAATAGTTGGTTGCTTTTCTGCAAAGAAATTCAGGAAGATGGTAAGAAAGGGACCTGGCATTAAAATTTATCAGTGTTGTGACTTCTGTGCATATTTTTATGGTGACATTCTGTATTGTCAGTAGCACTGGAAAGATACAATGCCCTGGGGACTCAGAGTTGAAACAACTCTGACTTTAGTCTCCATCTTTAATTTTGAACTCAACTGGTTCACTTTTGTGTTGAAACAAACAGCTCACATGCTTAAGTATTTCTTTGAGGATTCTGAACTTCGACACCAGGCTACAGGATTTCTTATATAATATATTATTAAATTAGGGGTGTTACTTTTTAAAAAGCCTAAAATTAATAAATTAAAATTCAAACAAAAGGCATTTAAAATAACTATAAAATCAAATAATCCCATTTTAATTTGTTTGGTGTGGGTCCATGGATCACTTAGGGGGTCATTGTGCACTAACACCCCCGTTTATCCACAGAGTCTTGGGAACATGTAAGCATGCGAAAGAGCTCTCGGGAGACAGTTGCAGTGACATTTCATTTATTAGATTGGGGAGGGTGATTTTATGAAGAAGAGAAAAGGAGAGGTGGGGGGATAAGGAACAAGGGGATTGGCGGGGTCAGGGTGGACTGTGGATGTCTCATGAAAGGATTGGCAGGGGCTAACTGCACAGATAAGCTGGAAGGACTTTCTTGTTGCCTGGGCCTTTTTATTACCTTGTAGATGAATTATGTGAACTCCAGTAAACTCAGGCCTTGAAATGTCTGGACTTATCAGGGTTTTCTGGGGCCCGCCAGGTGGCTAGAGGTTGGGGAGCGAAGAAGTCAGCAAAACTCCTGCAGGTCTCAGGATGAGATTATCAGGATTCCAGGCCAGTCTCAAGTTTCCTTTAACCCTATGTCCTCCATGCCTCTCAGCAGGGGCCCACAGTTTGGATTCTATTAATTCAATACTATTCATATGACTGTGTACATGTTCTGGGTAGAAAAGTGAAACTGTCATTATGCTAAATATGTGCTATAAAATATATCACTAATATATGCTCCTCCCTCTCCTTGCCTGTTTCCCAGCTGTTGGCATGCTTTTATTTTCGTTGTTCTTGATTATAGTTGAGACGATTCTTACAGGAGCCTGGGCTTTCAATTCTTAGGAATTGTTATATTACCTTCTGTTGCTAGGACAAAGTACCTGATTAAAAGCAGCTAATGGGAGAAAAGGTTGTTTTTTTTTTTTTCTTTTTAATGTCGGTTTATTTACAGTCTCAAGGGGAAGCTTCATGATGGTAGAAAAACTCATGGGTTGAGCAGAAGCTGGAAATCACTACAGCCACATCAGGTGGGACACAACAGCGGACAGTGGGCCAGACTAACACTGGCAAGCTAGGGGTTAATGAGCGTCAAGTTCCACGTCCAGTGACACACCTCTTTCAACAAGGCTCTACCTCCCAAGTTGCCTTTAGCTGGGGACCAAGCATTTAGAACACAGGAATTTATGGGGGATATCTGACTCAAACCACCACAGGGTTCCTCCCCTCCTGTGAGCACAATGTCCTTCCACTCAGCCCCACTGTCCAGGCTGCCATCCTGCATCCAGTCATGACCAAGGATCATGCATGCATCCTCCTGTCTACTCACCGTCTTCCTAGCTCACACCTAACGCACAGCACCCAAGGCTCCTGAGTGGCTTTGGCCTTACAGAGGCCATCCACCTGTGAATTCTGTTCATGTTTACTCGTCTGTGATTATTTCACTATTCCCCTTCTGCAGAGCAATCTCCCTATCTTCATACAGAGCCCCTGTCTGTACAGGCAGCTAGCGAACTTCTTCCCCTCACTTCTCTGCAGTTATGTGTAAGTACCACACTCTGGCCTGGAGGATATCAGCTTTCTTCTCTCCCATGCCTGTATTACACAGCCCCTGGTGGGTAGAGAATGAACCCAGTCCACGCTATAGGTCCCACTTCCGTGCATGATCATTGAACCCAAAGGCTTTCACACTGCTGGCAGCCCTAGACACCCTGCATTTTCTTCAGCTTCATCTCTCTTTCTCTAATGTTTCTTTTTCACTCCTCTTACTCTCCTCAAGCTTCAACACCTCCTCCATTCTCATCCTACACTCATTTCCTCATGTATTTTGTTTCGTTTAGAAAGTACAAATAGTCGAGCACTCCCACAGGCAACAGAGCCTGTGTGGACAGGGTCCTGGGGCTCCTCTCTCTGCTGGTCTGTGGGGTCCAGCTCCCACATTGCCTGAGGCCCTATCCTCTCTGGCCACCTTCAGACATCATTGGAGCGATTCTACTCTCTCCCCTGCATTAACACGTATTCCCTCACTATCAATCAGGCCCATCAGAGCAAATATGCTATTGTTTCTTTTTATCTTAAACCAATAATTCCTACCTCATTCCCTCTCCAGCTCCTGTCTCCACAGCAAGTGGCAGAGTGCCTCCCTGGAGGAGTTGCTTTCCCTTCATTTTCTCTCCTATTTTCTCTTATATCTATTCTAATCAAACTCACCTGCACGGCGTGATTGAATCTATTACGATGAATGCACTTGGTAACCTCTGCATGTCTGCAAGCTAACATCAGTATTCATAGCTCACTGCGCTGTCGGAAGGGGAGAGCAGGAAGATGTGTTTTTCAGGAGCAGGGATAGTTTGCAAGGAGTGGAGGGAAGGAGAATACTGACCCTCTTCCTTCTCCTCTGAGCATAAACTGCAGTTGGGTCCTAGACCCCATCTTGCACCTTGCTCTCTTTACTTCTTATTGGAGGGTCCCTCTCAGCTTCTTCTCCATTTTAAAAAATATTTCTACTTATTTTTTTACATGGTGAGAGAGAGGGGGCAGACAGAGAGAATGGGCACAGCAGGACCTCTGGCCTCATTAAATATACTCCAGATGCTTACTACCCTTTGTATGTCTAGCTTTACATGGGTACTGGGGAATTGAATCCAGGTTGTTAGGCTTTGCAGACAAGAGCTTTACCACTGAGCCATCTCTCCAGTCCTTTTGTCCTTTTCTTTATGCTGATCTCTGTCAAGACAAAGTACCAAACACTCAGTCTTTGGACCTCCTTGTGTTCCTTGAGCAACCCACCCCCATACTAATTCCATTCAGCCCTGAAGCTCTTAATGGCATTCATATTGATGTTCTGGAATTTCTGACTTCAGCTCCAACGATCTTATGGATTCCAGGCTCATATGTGACCCATCATCATTCCATTCCCTTGCAGATGCAGTTCAGGGCTAATTCGTCTCTCAGTTGGATGCTCCGACTTTGGGATTCACCTTTGCTTTCCTCTTGTCCTGTGGTATCTTAGCCTTTCCAACATCACAGGAAGGAAAACCGGTGAGAGCCAGCCAGTAACCTCGGGGTCATCACAACTTTCCACTGAAGAGAAATTAGTCTAGTCTGCCCTCAGTGGGAAGTCTCATATGTATGTGGATCGTGGCCAAGGTGATGAGTTTCATAGTCCCTTGATACAAGCAAAAAATAAACAAACAAATAAATAAAAAGTTCATATTTCTGTTATTTTTAAGACAATTAATGATGGTTTGATTACTTCTTAAAATTCATAGAAGCTGGCTGGAGAGATGGCTCAGTGGTGAAGGCACTTGTCTGTAAAGGTTAACAACCAGGGTGGGAGTTGCCAGGACCCACGTAATGCCAGATGCACAAAGTGGTGCATATATCTGGAGTTTGTTTGCAGTGGCTGAGGCCCTGGTGCAATCATATTCTCTCTCTGTCTCTCTCTCTGTCTCTCTCTGTCTCTCTCTCTCCCTGTCAGTCTCTCTGTCTCTTTTCTGTCTCTCTCTGCTTGCTAATAAGCAAATAAAATATTTTTTAATTTCACTAGAAGCAAATACCCTCTTACTGTTTACTATGAATATCACCCAGCTCATCCTCTTCAAATAAGTGTGTGACAGTACTAGGTGGTCTGCATGTCCCTACCCAGGGGGAACAGAGTGCAGATGAGAGCAGGTGTCTGGGCTGGGAGGCCTGCTAACTGATTTCTTTCATCTCCAGACCCACTCACCTCTCACTGTTTCTGAACCCCTCTGCAGGCTTCAGTACATGTTCTTTGCCTTGATTCCATCCTTCCATCTCTTACATGAATCTCCTAGATTTCTTGTTCCTTCTCTATCTATATATACACTGCATGGATGCCACTCTGGATAGATTAGAACAGGTTGTCTACAAAATAAATAAATGATGTATGATAGATAGATAGATAGATAGATAGATAGATAGATAGATAGATAGATAGATACATAGATACATAGATAGATAGATCGATAGATAGATAGATCGATAGATAGATAGGAAGAGAAGACCGACAGACAGATAGGCTGGGATGTTAAAGGTGCTTGCTTTTAAAGCCTAACAAGCCCCTGGTTCCATTCGCCAGGAACCTCCCATACTCACTCTTTCTGTGTCCCTGCTTGTCTCTCAAATAATACTTAAAATAGCAATAATAAATAACCACCCTGATGCATCAACCCTAAGATTTCTATTCAGAAATATGAGTGCCCTTGATTCTTCCCACAGTTCAACCTTCCCTCACAAATTAAGACTATTTCTCTATTTTCTCTCCAACATAGCTTTTGTCCTTCTCATTCTCAACCTCTTTTGTCTGTGGAAAAATAAAGCATTTAGGAGAGACTACAGTCACTTCCTCTCACCAAATCCCCAGCACATTGGCGCCTTAACCACTGGTATCCTGGCTTTCCTCTAAAACACTGACGGGGATTTTATCCCTGTGTGAATTCAAGGCCCATCATTGGACATTTTCATTTGCTCTGTCACCTCATCAACCTTTGGAGAACCATATGTACATATTCATAACCATGTTGTAAGAGCTTCATCCCAAGAGTAATATTAGCCAAACATACCCTGGACACGAAGTATCTCCCATGTGACAATTTAGCTGCACATCAAGGCCTGTCCTCTCATTAACCCTTGCCTCTTCATTGCTATAACACTGAAAAGTGCCTTTTTGTAGAACATTTGCCCAAGAATAGCACCATGCTTTTCCTGTCGCTGTTTCTTTCAGTTCACTAGTCCAGTGCCCTTCCTTCAGAGCAACATCCTCTTTCTGTTTGCTTATTTGACTTTCTATTTATTTTCATCAGCTGGTAACTTGTAACTTTTACAAGCATACACACATGCACACACGTGCATACACACACATGCACACGTGCACACACACATGCAGGCACACACACTGCATGTTGCTTGCTGCACATTTCCTCTGTAGACTAGAAACCCCCTGAAAGCCAGTGACATTGGCCAGCGTGTTCATCTTCTCTTATGATGGCCTCATGGCCAATGGCATCACAATAGCAGGATGATGTTGGGAAGAAAGGGGTCACGTGCTGAGGCTGGAAGTCAGGGAAGGAAGGAGTAGGAACCAACACAGCCTGAGGACACACAAGAACTACAAGGATCCCTTCAGTGCTCACTGCTTCAAGTCCCCACTACCTCCCATGACACCTCGCCTGGGACCAGAAATAACCCACAGAACACCCTAACCACTGCAGAAGTAGATCTGCCAATTTGGAGAACACATCTCAGTTAAGCAGAGGACACAGATAAGCCAGGCCCAGATTCCTGACTCACAGAAACTGAGTGGTTAAATGCATATTTCATAAGCCACTAACCTATGGCACTTGGTTATCCAACAAATAGAGAACATTTAATGAGATCATTTTCGTAAATTTGCTTTCTAAAACTAAGAGACGCATTACCTAAAGTCACTGTAAATTTATTGGATGGAGGAACAGAAACAATCTTAAACCCTAGGCATCCAATAGGTTGCGTCAAGGTCAGTGATAGGTTCTGGAATGGAAAAATAAGATTTATTTTAGGTAACTAGTGTGGTAATATGAAAAGGAGTAAATACAAGGCCTTGCTATATTTCTGTATAGTTTTTAGATATTCATATTATACTAGATTAAGAAAGATTCAAAAATTGTGCCATTTCATGACTTCATAAAATAATTCTACAACTCTCCTTTTTGCATGCAGTGCTTTTTAGTTACTTATAACTCTAAAGTACTTATGAGTTGGCTGACTGTTTTTCTTCAAGACAGGAACAGAAATTTTATGTGCTTTCTTCATTACCAGGCGGATTCTGTATTGGGTGCTTTCTTCCCAGTGAATGTCTACCTGGAGGAAGTAAGCAGGTGAGCAGTGGACCTTCTCAAAAATCCCAGTGATTTTCTTAATATCTTAAAGACCTGGTGATGGTTAACATTCCTTGTCAACTGGACCAGATCCAGAATGATCTAGGAGAGATCTTGGTTGAAGTGGGAAGACCCATCTCATGGGCTGGGATAGAGGACAGAATAAGATGTTAAGGGTGAATTTAGCACCAGCAATCATCTCTCTGCTTCCTCACTGTAGAAGCAATGTGACCAGCTGTCTCAAGCTGGCCTGCAACTACCACCATAGACTGTACCCCTCACAAAGTGTAAGCCAAAAGAAATCCTTTTCTCTAAAGTTGCAGTAGCAACTAGTTGAGGTCTTCTGGAGATTTGTGGGTCATGCTCCTACTCTGTAAGAGTGTGCAAGGCACATATGCTAAGACAGTGTGATTCAGGACAACAGACAAGTAAGTGTGGGTACATGTAAGATAGGACTCCCCAGTATGGTTGTGTTTAAAATGTGTAGCCATTACTGGTGCAATTATTCCTCAGACAGCTTTAAATAAACAGTAGCAGAATTACTAGTAGCTTCTTACTTGATAAGGTCTGTTTGAAATTGTATAACATCAATAGAGTCTGTGGACAGATGTTATACTTTTATGTTACTTCCCCTTTCTGCCATCACCAGGAGAACATTTTGGTGCATGGGATGGTTAAACTCTATCAAGTTGAATGGATTATTAATCAGGTAAGCGACACTTAGGCATGTGTGTGTTTCTATTAAGGACTGATGGAGGGAGGAAGACCTTCACCCATAGTGGACAGCGCCTCTGCTGATGGACTATAGATGAAGAAACCCCAAGAAAATACAGGGTCTTTGGACTGGCTTCCCACACTACTCACTCGTACATGTGACTACCCTGCTGGTGAAATCCTTCATGGATATTAGAATTCAGCTTCTTCAGCCTTCCAGTGTGGACTGAAGACCAGCAGCTCTCCAAGAATGCTTGGTATATTCAGGGCCACGTTGGGACTACAGAAGCATGCAGCCTTGTGGACTGAGAAGCTACTGGGATCTCCACCTCTCCAGCCAGCCATCTACCACTGCTGGAATGCCAAGCCTGCATTCTGTAGAGTAATCTAAGAAATCCTTTATAGTACATATTCATTCTATGGTTCCTGCAACCCCAGAGAACACTGACTAAGAGAGTATAGATCAGTTGTATACAGATGTTTTATAGGAAATCTAACCTTAGGCACATGAACTAGGGAATATTAAGATTTATTTTTTATTTCCATGAAGCAAGTGTTCAAATCTGTGTTACAGAAACAGGTCCATTTTTGTGAAAATCCATGTTCTAAAAGTTACCTGAGAATTTTAGCAAAACATCTTAGCTCTCTGTTTTGCCTTTTTTGGTTTTGGTTTGGTTTTTCAAATCTCTTCATTTAATGAGGAGAATGAAATAATTATTTGTTTCTCACTTTCTTTTTCAAGATACAGGAACAGTTTGGGCCTGTAAATGGTAAATTTATTTTCTTCATTTGTCAAGGCCATAAGCAAAATCTTACTTGAAAATTTGATAAAGAAACTAATTAGAACAGTGTATTTGGAAGGAGGCTTATAATATGCCATCCAGTAAATGGGTAGGAGGTTTCCTTTCTACTTTGCTAGAAGCAATCAGAGCCATTGGAGGAGGACTTAGACCAGATAAGCCATTAACGATATCTGCTTTCATGGACATTGGACCCAAGTCCTTCCATTTTCCAATTTATTAATAGAATCCATTTAACCTTTCTGACAAAAGTCGGGACTAAATCATCTATGCTCTCCTTGAGAGCACCCAATGATTACCTCCTAGTGAAGATGTCTGAACTCCGTGTTGCCATGGTAATAGCTGAATCTCAGAACTGGTTCTCTTTCCAAATCATTCCACTGTTCCTGTTTTAAAATGTCATCACCAGTAAGTCTACTTTGGCTTTAAAATGTGTGTAGTAGTAATTCAGAGAAACGGCAAGTCCTTTATTAGTCTCCAGAATAACAATCCCAGAAGTCCATAGATATTTATAGATCTAATATGTGTATATGCAATAATTTTCTGAGCTCATTTACTCTGAAGACAAAATGGGTCAATATGCATTTGAAATACACTTTAGATATATGACATTTTTTACATTTATTACTTCCTGTGTCTGCTCTTTTCTGCGTTTTTATGATACCTAATTAGAAACACAAAAGAAGATTAAGGAAAATGGTTTCAACTTCCATTTTCAACTGCTGATATACCTCCTCAGCGACATAAACTCCCGGAGGAGTGAGAATCATTTCATCATCCTAAGGAAATAATAGCTTCATTCCCCTGAGCAGCTCAGAATCATTTTATAGAACATCATAATGTAGAAAATATTTTTAATGTATTGAAAAGATGGCCCAGGAAGAACTTCTGCCATATGTACCATTCATGCAAATAAGTCACATAATTTCTGGATGTTAATTAAATCTGTTTAAAAGCTTTTCTGTCTGACTTAATGCATCTTTGGGAATAAATAGAAAAATAAACTCATTGACCAAAGTGTGCAAATATGCAGTTAATTTAAGAGATGAAATTCTTTTGGATGCTATATATCTAAAATGAATTACTGATGTGGATGGACAAGTTTTGTTTTTAAGGCTGACAGAAATAATCCAATTTTAATTCTGTACTTTAAAATATTTTTTTGAAATATAGACTTCCAATTCATGCAGAGTAACTTGATTACTTCTCAAAAGGCAAATTTACCTTGGAAAGCAAGTCTTCCCTTTGGTAGAACACCAGGGGTTATTTCCTCCATAAAGCCGACTGGGTGGGAGAAATGGTAAAATGTAATGATTACATTAAGAACTCAATGAGTCTATGTGCTTTAAAAAATAAAATAAAACATAAACTTTAACTCAATGTGATTTTTGTTAATCTGCCTTCTTTCCAAGAAAAGGTATTCTGGGCTCTTGATACCATAAAAGGGATTCTTGCTAGATCAAATACATGAAAGCAGATGCACACAGAGCTTTGGGATTAGATAATAAGAGTTTATGACAGTTGTAGAGTCCTAAATTATCTACAATTTTAGCTTTAAAAATCAAAATACCAATAACTCCACTGAGGAGGGCCCTCACTGGAATGAGGGCAAGGGAGAGGGAATATAAGAATATAACCTGAAGAGAATATGGCCAACCTGTGATATGTTCATACAGTAAAGTTCTATAACCCTAGAGAACATGATTAAAACAGTGTTGATCAGTTGTATACAAATGTTTCATAGGAAATGTAACCTTAGATTTAAAAAAAATTAAATGTTAAAGTATCTAATTGAGTGGAGGAGGAGTTTTCCTTTCAGGTTATTGTGCCTAGGATGTGAAGATTTTTAGAGTATTATGAAGCATTTCCTTGGGTGGCTAGATATTTTGATTTATTTAATAGTCACAACTATCTGAGGGCCCAGGAAACAACAAGACTATATTTGAGTTACCACAAACACAGAATCTGAATACACCTTCTTAGTGACATGGTGACAATATTTTAAAGGATATTGTATTTATTTATTTATTTGCAATTAGAGAGCGAGAGAGAAAGAAAGAGAGAATGGGCATGTCAGGACCTCTAGCCATGGCAAATGAACTTCAGATGCATGTGCCACTTTGTGCATCTGGCTTGACATGGGTACTGGGGAATCAAACTCAGGTTGTTAGGTTTTGTAGGCCAGTGAGCCATCAATCCAGTCCAGTGACAATATTTTGACAACTTTATTATCTCCTCCTACAACCATCATGTAATCTCATTGAAGATTTAATTGTATGTCTTGGAGGGGCTAGGTAAGACTGGTTTGGGTAGGCAGTGAGAAACAGCCCATTTATAATCTGAAGTCATAACTTTGCCGTACCTATCATCTGGGCTCTCCCCACCAATTCCAACTCACCCCCACCTGCTTCAGCTCACCAAATAACTAGGTCTGGGTGGGTCTCCCCACTAAGCCAAGGCTGATTACCCCTGGTATGAGTGAGGTTTGACTTCCAGAGGGAAAGCTCTAATTTGGGCACACGGAGGAACTGGAGTTCTCCCTCCCCCTTTCTCCTCTTGACTCTGAAGATATTCTCCAGGTCTCTCTGCCTTTGCCATCTGGTCATCTTCCCACTCTAGAAGATCCTCACAAAGTGAGAGAGAATTTCTTTTCAGCATGGGTGTGACTTTTACTTTTTATTCTCTTTTGTTGTTGTTTATTTTCAAGGTAGTCTCCAGGCTGACCTGGAATTCTCTATGTAGTCTCAGGCTGGCCTCGAACACACAGCGATACTCCTACCTCAGCCTCCCAAGTGCTGGGATTAACGATGTATAACAACAGACCTGGCTCTTAATCTCCTTTTTTTTTTTTTGAAAGTGTGTGCCTTTTTAAATATTTTTGTGATGGTCAGTACTCATGGACCCCTGGACCATGTGGTGAACTTTTCTCTGAATCCTACATCACTTTCCTTTCATCCTTGGCCCTTTTTGTTTCCCTTATATTCCTGTAATGTTTGAATAAAGTGTGACATTTTATAAAAATTATTCAGAGGTTCTAATTCTTTGGTTAAAAGGACAAGAACTCATGCTTCAGGGATTGAGAACTCTTTCCTCTTTTTCTAAAACCCCTCTACTCCATAAGTCAGAATTGATTCAGTTCCAAATTTAAACTTCAAGAAGTCATAACAAATGTAGCAATTGGCCATTAAGAAATTTCGTAGTCATTCCTTAGGTATCTTTAGTTAAGCATTAAATATGCATTAAGATTAGGTTTCAGATATCTGCCCTGTTAGGGGCTATCACCTCCTGTAAGATGCCTCAGTGCCTGTCCTTGCTGAGATCCCTATCTCATGGGAAGAGCATCTATAACAGTCCCAGGTGAGGCAAAATGCCAGGAGAATCACAGGTTGGTATTGGTGCAAAGGGCAGGTGTGTGAGGAGAGGGGCACTGATGAGTGCAGGCAAAGTCTGCAGTAAGGAGTGCTGTGGATACTGAGACCTGAGAGTAGACTAAGTCATAATGCCATGGAGAGACTTCAAGGAAACCAATATGGCTGCCAGAACTCCCAAGCCAAGTGGAGAGCAGAACTTACAGCCAAATAGAGACCAGAACTTACAGCCAAGTAGAGACCAGAACTCACACACCAAGTAGAGACCAGAACTCACACACCAAGTAGAGACCAGAACTCACAGCAAGTAGAGACCCGATGAGGCTGGATGGGAAGCAGGCCTAGGAGATTCTGGTTCCTCATTCAAGCTGAGGTTGGGAGGTTTCATTGTGTGGGCAATGGAGAGCCATTATGCTCTTAAAAGCTTAGAGAGGGATGTGCTCCAATTACAGAATTTTAATCTTTTTTTTAAATTCTGATTTTTATTGAGTGTTGAACTTAAGCATTAGTGGAGATACTTCCATTGGAGATATGGCCTTGGAGGAATCAGGGATCAGAGACTTGGAAGATGCTCAGAGCATAGAGTCAACAGGGCCATACTGCCAAGAATGGTAGAACGATCTTGATGTCCTATTGCCTCAAACAGCAGGTAGTTTCCACTCGGGATGGGGGGAATGAGACAGAACAGGAGAAAGCTAGCTTCTCTTGGGCAGGTTCGTTAGAACCTGAGGCCCAGAGAGAACCGGGAGATGCCCCTCTATATCTACCATATCTTTCTGGCAGAACTGGAACTCATGTCTGACTGAGACTGATCTACTACAACCCCTGCTGCCCACAGTGAAATGTTCTACCAAGTGCACTGAGTCGGGTGGGCTAGCCCTGAGGTCCACCCTCCAAATCTAACAACGAATCAGGTCTTCCCCTTACACACTTGAACCTGACACTATAAAGGCTGCTGTCATCTTCCTGTCCTGGTCTTTTCCTTTAAAAGCATCTCTTAGCTCAAGACTATAGGGATCCACCTGAGCCCAGGAATCTGTCGTCCCCTCACTCAGCCTGTCTGGGTGGTGGTGGGAGGTAGGGCATGATACAATTCTTTAATCCGGGGAAGCTTCTCTGCTTGCCTTTGCTTTATAGTTTGGGGTAACTTCTCATCTTTAATAACACATACAACATTCCTATGGTCTCTGAACCCACCATGTGCATATTTACACTTTGGATGTACTGCGTGGGTGCTCCCACTAACTAACAGGTGCTGTGTGCATTTCCCCAAGCTCTTTTTCCTTAAGTGCTCTCATCCCGCTCTCTTAACTTCCCTGCATGGGAAAGCTCACTGCAGATCCCATGTGTGTCCCTGCCTCCTGGACTCCACCTTCCTTCCAGGACTCCGGCCACACTCCATTCTTCCCTTGAAAGCCTGGTTCTCTCAGATACCACATGCCTGTGGCTCCACTTTAACCTCTCTCCCCTGAGTGCTTGAGACCTCACTCCAGTTTTTCTCTAAAATTTCAATCTTTCTTAAATAAGTTTTCCACATGAGAACAAGTTCTAGCCTTCCTTCCCAGATCTAAATTCCCCTTAAATAAATTCCATAATTTGTGATTTCTCCCTAAATACACTTAATAATTCATAATTCGTCATTCTAGAGTTCATCTTTTTAAATTCTCTTTTCAAGATTAGGAAAGAACCCACACTCAGGGTTCATAAACCTGGGGACCCCTCCTGAACCCCCAAATCCCGGCATCAATATGAACTGCAGGTGGCCAAGCATTAGGGTGAACAGAGTCAAAGCAAGGAGTCAAGAAAATTCCTTTGTGCCTGACAGAAACTGGCTACTAGATGCCTCTCTAGATTTTATGTCTCAAAATATCATACATCCCACCAAACTGTTTCTTGCTCTTCTCAGCATACCTTCAGAACACAGGCACACACAATTAAAGCAGCTCTTACATCTTCACATTCCTATATTCCCATCTAACATTATTGTCAAGAGCCCTTGGCCTTACACACAGTTATAACAATTGAACTGTATTACATACATGGCCCAGAAAACTACCCCGACAAGAGCATGGTGATATACAATTTCCTTGTTACACGAACTATAAAAGGTGATAAGATTCTGTAATATTGTTGAATAGCATTGGACAGCCTCAAGTACCACTCCAATTCTGTAGTAATATCACTTGACATCTCTGTCAATTTTACTGAGTATTGGTTAATCCAATGACAATACTAGTTTGCTGGCCATAAGGACAAATCCTTTCGTGTATTTACAACAACCTATGGAGAAGATAATACCTCTATCTCCATTTTGCAGATGAAGAAAATCAAGACACCCATGTCAGATGGTTCCTTCATGATGGAGAAGAGCTGCAGATAGTCTCCCCTCCTCACCCACAGAAGAAACCCCCAAACCCAAGGACTCTCTGCAAGGTACTTCCTTTGCCCAAATGTGAAAGCTAATGTTCAGAGTACATATTTGCAAAAGCACATTTTAAAATAATTGTATTGAATGTGCATCCACTGTGTCTTCTCCCTGGAAAGTCAGCACAATCCTCCCAACTAAACAGCTGCCACCCAAGCAATAGGTCTACAATTCTTCCGTAGATAACCTTGTCATACAGAAGACGTCCAGACAAACAGACCATGAGGAAAATGAGACCATCGACAAGAAGATAAAGAAATTCACACAAAGCAGCTCTTAATGCTGTCAGGTAAAAATCAATTTCCTACAGACAAGACCAGGAGCAAGGCCAGAGGAACATCCCCATCTTGAAAGGACCAGAGTGCATGATTTCAGTATAGATGGATCTCTCTCAAGGCAGTGCACACAGAATCATTTCCAGGGATGGTGATAACAGATGTTACGCAGTGCCACTTTCCAGGAGGGTCAGGGGATGGAGCCAACAAGAGGAACGAATGAATGATTCATGCAGAATATTTCAGGTTGCCTTGAGCTACGAGGCGAGGCTGTAGTAAACCCGATCTTTGAAGACTTAATAGGTTCCTCATTCTCTGTCCGTTGGTCCTTCCAGATTTGTCAAGCATTAGCTCTGTTTTTCTTTACACTTAGATTCTTTTCTTTTTTAGCTGTGGATTTTACATTTAAAAAAATCTGGTCATATTTAAGGGAATGGACCATAGAAGTTTGGAGTCAGAGCTACTATTTCATGTAGCAGCTACAGGAGGCTCTGCAGTGAGTTAGCATTTGAAAATGGTTTTTATGACAGACAAGCTGTATGCCACTGTGAAGTGTTCTTAGAAAGGAAGTCTTTGAAACTGCTAACACGTGTATGGGAAGTTGGAAATGTGAGAAATAGGCAAGAGTGGGAAAAATGAAGACAGCTCAATGGCGACGTTGAAAGTTACAGGGTATAACTAGAGAGAGAATTCCAGTCGAATTGGAGGGGGAGGGGAGTGTTGCTAATTCTTTTCTCTACAGAAATGTAAAATCAACTGGAAAAAAAAATTCAGGAATAAGAACCAAGGATTGTCAGTATAGACGATTTGATGATCTTTGAAATGCGTGCCTCTACAAGAATGTCGTATTATCCTGTCTAGACTTTGTGGAATAGTACAATAAATACAAACTGACAGCATCAATATATTTCATAAATACAAAACTGGAATTTACATAATTCCTAACTATTAATATATTTCTCAATTACCCAAGGTAAAGCAATGTGAATGTCTCATGAAATAAAATCTCCCGACAATACCATTTGCTCCCAGACAAAGAATAGCATTGGCATTTACTTCTTCACGTTTCTTCATATCCTTAAGTAAACCCAGGAAGCCTGAACTTAAATCCATAGATAATTCATTAGCTTCACTCCGTAGGTTCTTTCTCCTAGAGTTGTCTCATACATATTATATCCTCACAGAGTTCTTACAAGATTGCTTCAAGGGAAGTTTTCTTTCTTGCTTTTTTTTTTGAAAGGGCCAAGCTCATAATAAGTAAACTATGTCAAGCTATCAGTTGACAGGAGCTAGAAGGACTCTTTCTAAACAATTTCTTTTAGAGATACACACAATATTTTTGTAATGAAACCACTAGCAGCAGATGGTAGTTCATTGACTCTTGTGCCAGCAGGACTCAGTTTTGTTTTTGTTTTTTTTCAGATGAACATTTCCTAAAGCTGTGAGGTAGCAAAGACAACTGAAATTATGATTCCGGGGAGCAATCATTCACTCTCAGAACATCTATGTATACTCTGGGGAAAAACCTAGGAAATACACACCCTGCCTCACAAGCGAGGTGAGTTGAATTACATTATTTCATGATTTGCAATTTCGATGTGACAAAAACATGCTTCACTATTTTTCTTTCACTTTGATTTTCAGAAAAACGTGAAAATCAAGATTCGCTGGGACCATGTGAGTGTACCCACTTCCCACCCCCGCCTTTCTCTGTGGCACTTTCATCCATTTTTTTTTTATGAATGAATGGAAGCTCTCTTACCTCACTCCAATGTAGTTCCTCTATAAACACATTATCCTGTGGAAACAAACCAAAAAGGGAGAGCTAGAGACACCGAGATGGAGTATGCATGTGTCTCAACAAGACTGACTGGCTCTCCCTTGGAGGCCTTGGAAGGTTGGCCAGCTTAGAAGTGCAAAAATAGTGAGAAATGGTCACAGTTGTGCAACAGTGTGGCCCAAGGCTGGCTGTCAGCTTCCCCAGCTCCTCAGAATCCCTGTGCTCTGGGTACTCAAAGAAAGGATCTCTAATTTAAAAATGCTGAAGCATGATTATTACTAACATTCTCTCTCATGTAATGTCACGAATATTTCTCTGTAGAACAGCAATTTTATATTGTATCTAGATCTTCATATCTTTCTGTAGTGGGAACAGTGCACAGTGGGTGAACACCCAGGGCTTCACCAGAGTTCATGTCTCAAAATGCCAAAGAATTGGACAATTCCAACAGAATGTAGACATTTTCTTATCACACATGTTTATTCTAGATTAGAGTCAGTTCAGAGGATTTGGGAAAGAGACAGGGGATGCAGTCCACCTACCACATCCAGCCACCAGTGTGGTGAGAACACTTAGGAGAGGTTTTAACAAAATCTATGCTGTTCAGCTAAAAGAGCAGGAAAAGGAAAGATTGTGAGAAGGAAAGGTTCATGTGGAAGAGAAATCCAGCCCCTCGCCATTAGGCTGTGGTGTGGGGCTGGGGAGACCTTACCAGTCCCTAGAGAGTCAGAAATCCTTTTCCAGGACACCATGTGGAAGAAGAGACAGAATTATCTGGTCAGTGAGTGGTGAGCAGGAAGACAGGTGGTTGGTTCATACCTGACCAATCAGTTTTAGCACCTAGGTTAGAGCTCTAGCTAGACACCTCCCACTCAAGGGAAGGGGGTCTATGGAACTTGCCTGAAACTGTCACAAATAATACTTGGAAGTACTGTGTACAAAAAAACTATCACTTAAAATCATATTCGTTCATCCCATTTCTTTCATTCTTTATTTGGCAATTTTAGAATACCCTCTCCAGATCCAGAGTTTGATTTGACAAATGTGAATACCCTAGCTTTTAAGTTGAAAACTGTAGCACAAAATTCTAAGAAAAAAATATGCTTAATGAGAGAGATTGGAGAAGAATATGTTCAGTTGGTCCTAAAATATAAAGCAAAGCACCTCCACTGTTGCATGCAGACCCTTGAGTTGAAACTGGGCTCCACGTACTATAGAACGGGCCTAATAGACCTCTTGTCTTTCCCTTAACATAGCTGTGTTGTTGCACACAGCTCCGCCATGCAGCCATGCAGCTGAGATACCCTACCCTGTATCTGGGGCAAACAGCTGAGCACAGTAGTTTCATTTCCTGACAGGATTTGGCTCCACCATTAGCATAAGAATCCAACATGGTTAGAGAACTGAACCAAAGGGATGGTCAGCCCAGGGGCTTCTGGGAAACTCCCTTACTCTAAAGAAGGAAACGCAGACCTTTACCCCCTCTGCTAAAATCCAATGCTGTCCTGGCGAAGTCTCGTTTAGGGTGATGATGGCTCCTGATTCCATACTGGTCTTGGGCTTGGAAATGTGGTTCCTGGCATTGGAAGAATAAACTTGGAAGTTTATTTAACTCTGTTTGATTTAAATATGAGTAGCCACATGTATGTAGTGACTACTCATTTAAGGAGTAAAGTCGGCTTTTCACGATGGGCCTCACATCTAATTCTACATTTGCCCATCGCACAATGACTCCGGTGCTGAGCACCCACACTGTGTGTTTTCATTGATTAGCCAGAAGTAGGTGTGAACTTCCCACGGTATCTTCAGCACTCAGATCCAATGAATGGGGCTGCCTGGAGATGTGGGATTTCGTGTGATCAGGAGCTAGAGGTCTGGCTGGTAAGCAAAGAAGAAGAGCAGGCTATTGGCTTTCTGAATGTAGACAAGTACACAGCCCCCACCACTCCCAGTATTTCTCTCAACAATTCCATTGCCAAGTCTTAATTTCAGTCATTGAACAGTAATTTCACCAAAGAGAGCTGGGATTTCTTCCAGACTGAGACGGTATTCTCCTGAAGAGAGATTGACATGACAGTTGGAAGTAAAGACAGTGATTCCTCAGAAACTGCTGGTGGAGAGGCTGCAACCCCTGCCTTGGCTCCACTGTGGAGGTCAGAGGTCTGTTCTATCAAGGCCTGCAAAGCATGGAGCTTGGTTTCAAAAACTGTAGTCCATGTTTCTATCATCTCTGGGGAAAGCATAAAACTAGGGAATAAGGGCAAATAAGCTTTGAAAGAAATTCAGTATGAGGTAATAAAATGATAAATTCTTTAAAACATGGAAAAACAAATAAGATAAATAACACACACTGTATGTT